>VMDO01012845.1:0-60536 GCA_007922755.1 Pedetes capensis
GTGTTCACCAGCGTCCTTTCTAATGGCTACAACATTAGACATTGTAGACGACGTGCTACAAATGGCAGAGCAGAGGCCAGGGGTGAGGCATAGCTGACTCACTAGGGACAGTCGACTCAGGAGTAAGTGGTGCTTGCTCTCACCTACCTGGCCAGGGGTAAACCAGAAAGAAAAGGGCGCGCAAAGTGAGGCAGAGCTGCAGAAAAGTTCAGTGTGATCACATATGTACCAGGTGGTCCCTTAGCCCTATTACTTCACTGTTTCGAGCCTCAGTTTCTTCATCTACAAAACAGAGGCCAGGGCATGTGGTGGGGAACCTGCCAGCTGTCCATTGCACATAGATGGTAAAATGGCAGGGGGTGCAAATGAAAGAGGCCATTATGGTAATGATCCCAGGGAGAGCTGTAGCCTTAGGTCTGAAGAGTCTTTACACCCCACCCCTTTCCTCCACACACCTCCTCTCCAAAATGATGTCTCTGAAAAAAAACTCCTGACCCTCTGGCAGCTCATCACCCAGTCCAAACTCTGTATTGACCTCAAGTACCTTCATCATCTACATGTAGGGCACGTCTCCAACCCCTCTGTTGACCTGACCCCTTTTTCTCTGTTCTACTTTGAACTGTCCCCCACCCCCAGGAATACCATCCCTTTTTTTTTTTTTTTTTTTTTTTTTGCGGTACTGGGATTGAACCCAGGGCTTTGTGCTTACATGCTCTGCAAGTGCTGGGCCACTGAGCTGCACCCTCAGCCCATTGTTTTACTTTTTGAGATAGGGTCTCGCTAAGTTATGCAGACTGCCTCTGGTCTGGAACTTGCAATCCTCCTGCCTCCACCTCCCGAGCCGCTGGGATTACAGGTGTGCACCACAACGCCCAGCTGGAATACCATACTTTTTCACCCATCTGAACCTTAGCTGCTCCCTTAAGACCACCTCCTTTGGAAAGCTTTTTCTCACCCTCAAGCCCAAGTTGGGGCCACCTGTTCTGTGCTTCCTGGGTAAGAATCCTTCATGTTGGCATGGCATGTTTGATCTCTTGTCTCCTTAATCTCTATGTGGGCAACCAAGTATGCTTCTGATTTTTTGTGCCCTCCAGATAAGAAAGAGGAATCTGGGCAGCCTGGTGATGGGGATTTCCATTCTTTGTCCCGCACAATGATCAACTTCTGTAGTTCCTATTCAAATACGATAAAATCAGGGGTAAATGGCACCTGGGAGGCCCTTGTTGAAGTCCTTTGAATTTTCTGGATTTCAGGCTCCTGATTTGGAATAATGATGACATTATTGCAAAAACTTCTTCCAGTCAGGCATTCTAGAACTCTGGGATCTCAAGGGAGGCCAAAATTTGACATGCAAAAAGCTTAGAGCTTTTGAAGGACAATGTGGAAGATTTCACACCACCACTGCCTGCATGAGTATTGTGAACACCCCACTGCCATATGATTTTCAGGACCCCCTGCGCCGAGTAGTGCTCCACCCCTGTTGACATTTGCATTGGTCACATGACTTGGTTGGCTGGTGCAATACCCACAGATGTGACTTCACCACATTCTACAGGGGCTGCAAGACTCATTGCATGGTTTGGCCATTTGTCTCTTTCTCCCCTACCCCCCACTTGGCTATAAGACTGAGATAAGGGAATATTGTTTCAATCCCAGAATGAGAAAGTTCTAGGTCAAGCCTCAGCTTATTTGATGGTCTTCAAAAAAATAAATATCTATTCTTATAATCCACTGAAATTTTGGTGTGTTTGTTACTACGGCATAATCTAGCAAAAGCTGATGGGTACAGTTTGATCTATATTCGTTAAGGGAAACATAATTGATGTGAAAATGAAACAAGATCCTTTATGGTAATGTTAAGGACAGGATGTAATGAGTCATCTAACTCTTAAGTCACTCAGCCATTTTTGTGACATGCTCTGCCTTGCATTGTGGATACAAAGTTTTCCTGCCATCATTCAGGTATCTCCTTCTTGTTGTCGTTAGGTGCCATAGAGTCATATCTGACTCACAGAGACCCTCACAATATTTTCAATGGCTAATTGTTTTCAGGAGTGGACTGCCACATTCTTCTCCAATTTGTGTGGAGCTGGAGATTGAACCTGGGTCCTATGAACTGAGCTAATCCCCAGCCCTATGTATCTCCTAGTCTAAGAGTTATGGCTAATAGGTTAATAAACTTATTTCATAAGTATTTATTAAGCATATACTGCATTCTTAACCTTGTTTTAGTGCTAGGGCTGCAGCTATGAACGAAGCTAAGCATCAATCCTACTGGAGCTTACAGGTCAAAGGGAGCAGATGTTCAAAAGATCCATTTGGAAGGTCATAGTCACTGAGTGCCTTGTAAATTCTAAGCTGAAAGTCATATTGCCCCCTCTCTTCCTGTTATGGTTTGAATCAAAAATGTCACCCAAAGGTCATGTATTTGAACATTTGATCACTTGGTTGTTGTATTGTGCTGGGAGACTCTGGAATTTTGGGAGGTAGATCCTAGCTTTGCAAAAGCAGGTCCCTGGGGGCAGGACTTTGCCAGTTTTACCCAGACCCCTGGTTCCAGTAAACTGTCTCTGCTCCTGACTCACCGTGATGTAAGATTCTCTGCCATAGGCCCTGCTGCCTGCCCCACTGCTCAATCACGCCTCCCGTCATTAAGGATTGAGATCCTTTAAACTGTGAGCCCCAATAAATCATTCTTCCCATGGGTTTCTTTTAGTCAGGTATATTGCCTCCCTGACATGCCAGCTGACTAACACAGAAAATTGGTACTGGACACTGGAGTTGTTGCTATTCAAAGACCGGACCATGTGGTTCAATAGGCTATTGGAACTTGTTTGCAGGAGGAGTTTGGAAGAGTTTGCTATAAGCAGAGCTCACAGGGCAGTTCTGGTGAGAGTTTAGAAGACCAGAAGGCTGATAGAGATGGAGGTAGTAAATTAAGGACTCTACTGGGAATTAGTCTAGAGGACATTCATGTTATGCTCTAGCAAAGAGTCTGTCTGTGGTTTGCCCTTGTCCTAAAAATTTAAAGAAGGTCAAACTTAAAAGTAATATATTAATTAATTTGGCAGGGAAAATATGGAAAAGGCATAATACTGAAGTTGCATGTTGGTTGTTACTGGATGCTTTTAGCTAGATTAATGATTCAAAAAGAAAAATAAAGAAGAAGAAAGAACAGAAGGATTTAAAAAATGTGAAGTTTGAAGAGAAAAAAATGCCACAAGTCTAAGGTTGCCTCATACAAGGCCAGTTCTAGCAAGGAGGCAGTAATTGTTAAAGAGATAAGCACCAGGAAAGAAAAGCCAAAGCTGCTAACTGTGCCAGGACAATATGAATGGTAAATCAGGAGTTGGCTAGACCTCTCCCATCTAAAGCCCTGGGGTATAAAACAGAAAACCCATTTTAAAGACTTTCATTTAAAAATAGATAACCGAAGGGACCCCCTTCTGGAAAGGGGCTGCCCAGGGAAGTGCTTCCTCAGCCCAGGCACACAGAGGCCCCTGTTGCAGCCCTGGCCATAAAGGGAAAAACTTTGGCTCAAGCTGGCCCTAAACTTTGGTGTCATCCACATGGTGCTGATTTTATAAGCGTATGAAATACCAGAGTTAGGGGGTTATGGAGGCTGCCACTAAGGTTCCAGAGAATAGCCGGTGAAGCCAGGAAATACATAGCAAGTTGGATTGCCTGTGGCATGCCCCTCAAGGATGAGGGTGGAACCTAAGCTGCAGTGGAGACCCCAGGATGTTGGAGGTGTCAGCAACGTGAAATATCTGCTAAGGCAAGATGCCAGCCATGACTGGAGCCAGCCTAAGAGAGCCACCATGCTGCATGTGGCAGGGCCATTGGGGGCAGAACTGCCCACACCTGTTCAAGCCCACATGATACCAGATGCCAAACGATGTCATGTTTTCCCCACGCCAGACGTACCTACAGGATTTGTTTATCCAGCAGAATACAAGTCTTGCTTTGGATGAATTTTTCCTTTCTATGTCCCCATTCCTCCATTTTGGAACGGGAATGTTAGTATATGTCATTGTATGTTGGAACTGTGTAACCTGTTTTTTGTTTTGCTGGGGCTTATAGCTAAGTTTGCCTTGAATCTCAGTAGAGACTTGGGACTTAGACTTTTGAACAAGGTTGAGACTGTTAAGATTTTAAGGACTCTGGAAAAAAAGTGGGACTGAATGCATTTTGCACTTTGAGATGGCTATAACCTTTAGGGTCACCTGCAGCCGTACCACTGTGGCTTCCTATCTTGTCAGATCTCAGAAGCTAAGCAGGGTCGGACCTGGTTAGTACTTGCATGGGAGATCGCCTGGGAACACCAGGTGCTGTAGACTTGGGAGAAGCACCCAGAAACCCACTCCCAGAAAACAATCAGCCATTAAAAACCCTATAAATAGCAAGGAAGCACTAACAGCTGTTTCCCCTGTTGTACATAAGGTAGCTATGAGTCAGACACCAACTCGATGTCACCTAATAACAACAACAACATAACCATTAGGCGTCAAGGGTAGAGTGTTATGGTTTGAATCCAAAGATGTCCCCAAAGTTCATGTGTTTGAACACTTGTTCCCCAGGTGGTATCCTGAGAGGCTATAGAATTTTTGGAAGTGGGTCCCACCTTTGCACAAGTGGGTCACTGGAGTGGACCTTTGGAAGTTTACCCCGACCCCCAGTTCTGGTAAGTTCTCTGCTCCTGATCTGCTATGACGTGAGGTTCTCTGCCACGGGCTCTTTTACCTTCTCCACTGCCAGTTGCCCCACCATGCCTCCTGCAGTTATGGCTTAGGATCCTCTAAACTGTGAACCCCAATAAATCATTCCTCCCATAAATTTGTTTTAGTCAGATATTTTGCCACAGTGATGCACCAGCTGCCTACCACACCTCCCTAAAGAAAATCAATGGGAAATTTGATGACATGATTACAGATTAGGACTGCAGCTGCGTGGGCTAGGGGTGTGACTCAGTGGTAGCGTGCTTCTGGCCTAGCATTTGTAAGGCCCTGGATTCAACCTCCAGCAGTATAGGAAAAAAATGTGGCTACATACCTGCTCAGGGAGATTCTGTCCCTCCCTCTGGAAGCCATAATGTCTCTGCACCATTGCTGCCATATGCACACCATTTAAGAGTTTACAAATCACTTGGTCTCCATCACCTGTTTGGAGTACCTCAACCCTCTCTCCAAGTTGACAAGGTATATTTATCACATACTTACATACTTATTTCTTTTCTTTGGAGCCTCTATGCTGCACGTATGGTCTCTCTATGTAGCCCAGGCTGGCCTCAAATCTGCAATCCTCCTGCCTCAGCTTCCAGAGTCCTAGCATTACAGGGGTGTGCCATGATGCCTGGCACTGTCATCCCTTTCTTACAGAGTTGGCTAATGAGGCTTAGGGAGGAAAAAAGGTAGAGTCAGGTTCAAATGGCCAATTCGCAAAGGCATTGTTATGTTTTTGGTACATACTGTACTTAATAATCATTTTCACAGCACCAAAAGAAAGCTATAGGCATTTTACAGGTAGATGATAAGTGTGAGAGGGAAATACTATACCTGCAAGTTATCTTCAAATAAATCACAAAAAAATAGACATTCCAAAAGCACTCACACACCACACACACACACACAATAGAGAGAGACAGAGAGAGAAAGAGTGAGAGACGGAGAAAAGTAGAAGCAAATACAGCAAGGTGTTAATCACTGAATCTAGATTTAAAATGTACAAAGGGTCCACTCTACTATTCTTTCAACTCTGACATGGTATAAATTTTTCAAACTAAAACTTTAAGTCCCCTCTTGACCCCTAAACCCTGTGGTCACCCACTCCACCTTCCTGCTCTTTCTGAGCTGTGCCTCTGCTCATCTGTCCCTCTGCCCGGGACACATCTCCCTAGATTGCTTGTTGAGGAACTCCAGCCCTGCAGACTAGGGCTTCCAACCCACCAAAAATTGGGTTCAGATTGAAATTGAAAAACAACTTGAAAAAATTTTATTCACCTATCTACACATGCCTACAGCCATAGCCCTGTGGCATCCGATCCCGTCAGATCTCGGAAGCTAAGCAGAGTTGGGCCTGGTTAGTACCTAGATGGGAGACCGCCTGGGAACACCAGGTGCTGTAGGCTTGGGAGAAGGACCTGGCAACCCCCTCCCAAAAATCAATCTGCCATTGAAAACCCTATGAACAGCAGAGAAGCACTGACAATAGTGTTTTCCCTGTTGTACAGAGGGTCGCTATGAGTTGGATACTGACTCGACGGCACCTAACAACAACAACAACAACAACATCTACACATGGGGCTGGGATTTAGCTCAGTTGGTAGAGCACTGTGCTGCAGTCTCTAAGGTCTCGAGTTCAATTCCCAGCACTGCAAAAATGGGAGAAGGGCCTGGAAATCCACTCCCAAGGCAATCCCGAAACAGTCACCATTGAAAACCTTATGAGGGTCCCTATGAGTTGGATACGGACTCGACGGCACCAAACAACAACAATAACATCTACACATAGGGGCTGGGATTTAGCTCAGTTGGTGGAGTGCCCCTCTGCAGTCTCTGAGGTCCCAAGTTCGATTCCCAGCAACACAAAATTGGGAGACGGATGTGGCAATCCACTCTGGAGGCAATCTCGAAACAATCAGCCATTGAGAACCCTATGAGAGTCACTATGAGCTGACCACGACTTGATGGCACCTAACAACAACAACAATTTACACATAGGATTAAAATTTAAACCTCAACTCTACATTTTAACATATTGAACCCACACCCAAACCTGAACCCAGTGTTTTGCAGGTTTAAAGCCCTGCTGGAGATGGCTGCAAAGACATCTCTTCTTGGAGTGCTTCAGACCCAAAGCCTGACCCCTGCATGTCATAGCACCTGGCCCTCTCTGGAGACTCACAAGCCACTGCACCGTGTGGGTGAGCGTCTCACTCTCTCCAGACCGCCACTCTGGAAGTGGAAGGCAGAGTCTTCTTCCCTGTATCCCAGCCCTGGTGGAGCCAGCAAACATTGAACGCTTCCTCTGCCTCTGAGTTCCAAAACGTTTCCCATCAGCAATGGCGGCTCTTCTTCCTCATCATAGCCTTGGGGCTGGAGGGGAGCAACGGAGCTGGTAGCGTGTGCCTGATAGGTCCAGGGATGGAGCAAATGGACTCAGGTGTCCTAGGTTCAAATCTTGCCCCACCACTTACTGGCCTAATAGAAACTTGGACCTGTCACTTACCCTGTCTATACCCCAAGTTTTCCCTCACTACAAAAGGAGATAATAACACTTCCTGGCACGTTAGGAGCCTAGAGAGGGTGTGTATAAAGCGCTTGACATGGTGCGAAGCAAGCAGCTCACTCCCCAGATGGAAAGAAGCATGCTCCTTCTAGAACACTGGCCATCTTCAGCTGATCAGGTCCCTGGGCTCCCCCAGAGGGACCTACATGGTCACAAGAAGAGCTAAAGAGAGGGCGAGGGCCGTGCACCAGATGTGTGTGCCCATGTGCACATGTGCGCATGTGCACATGTGCGTGCCTATGTGTGTGCGTGCGAGGAGCCGAGGGGAGCGACCTTCTTCTTCCCACATGCCCGAGAAGGTCAGCTAGCTCCACCAAAGCCACCCCAGCCACCGGCAGGAGCCTCGCCGGCTCCCAACTGGATTATAAATCATTTATTTCATTATGATTTGAGGAGCCGCCGTGTGTTTGAAGTGGGATTTGAAGTAAAAAGAAATGGGCAGCTTAATGGAGCTTGAAGAAAGCTAAGTATCACTTGCCATTCCTGCCAGAGCCCAGTCAGCTGGCAGCCGAGCGGCCTCTGAACAGCACGGCTCTCCATGCAGCCCGCTCCCTCATGCGGGCTTCCTGCCGGGGCTCACTTGCATTAAACTGCATCTGAACCCACCCACCAGTGTTCAGCCTCACAAAGGGGTCTGCAAATGTCCAGGTCTCCTCCAGCATAGAGCCAACTGCCTCCAATGGCACTGAAGTCCCGTTGGTCACTCCCATCCCCCCCACACCACCTGAACACTCATGATGCCGCCCACGCCTCTTGTCTCGCTGGTAGGCTGTTCCCCTACCTGGAGGAGCCTCATGCCCTTCTGTGCCAGAAGAATTTCTGCAATGACCTACTCTGTGCACATCGACACCCCACGAAAGGGCTAGTACCTGCTCCCTCTCACAGTACCAGTTATTGAAGCACTTCATTGTTCTGTCCCCCACCTTAAGGTCCCTGAGAGCAAAGATTGTATCATCTTGTTGTTGTTGTTAGGTGCCTTTGAGTCCGTGTCTGACTCATAGCGACCCTATGTACAACAAGCAAAACAATATTGTCAGTGTTTCTCTTTCAATGGCAGATTGTTTTTTGGGAGTGGGTTGTCAGGTCGGTCTCCCAAGCCTACAGCACCTGGTGTTCCCAGGTGGCCTCCCATCCAAGTACTAACCAGGCCTGACCCTGCTTAGCTTCCGAGATCTGACGGGATTGGATGCCACAGGGCTACGGCTGCTGGCTGTATCACCTTTGTAGCCTGCAAATATCTGTGGTCAATAAATGCTGGTTGACCAACTGAGTGAGTAAATAGAGTTTCATGGGCTCAAGGCTGATAGGTTAAAGAAGAATCTCACCTAAAAATAATGTTTTTCCAAAGCTTTCCAAGCCTGAGCAATACCGGTGAAACCTATTTTTTTGATCTCACCCCCTGACTCTTTCCTCTTAAACTGCCAAGCAGCTCCTGCTCCACCACCCCAGAACCTCCCTGATGCTGTTCTCACCTCCATTCTCCACAGGTAGTGGGGATGTCAGTGAAACTGGACTTCACAATGTCTCCAATAAACATCCAACCTTCTTCCTACCCCTCACCACTCAAGGTCAGATTCTCCTTCCTGTCCAGATCAGACCAGCTCAGGAAAGACCAGACAGCCACAGGGAGAGCTGCAGACAGGCTCCCAGGAGACTCGAGGCCGGGCTCCCAGCTAAGGGTATCACCACGTCAGGAGCTGGAGGACTGGAGAAGAGAGGGCTCTGACAAGTGGGACCACGGATGGACTCCAAACACCGGAAGGGCTGATGCACACACCGGAAGCTTTGGCCAGCCCCGGAAGAAGTAGCATAGGTTGGAGATCTGCCCCTCCACTGGCCAGGAAACAGGCCTCCTTTATACCTATCACCCGACGTGGTTATATTGAGTCCCTGCTCACTCTACAGTGTCTGGTTTGGATGGTGATGATCCGATCCCTTTAGTTGTAGGGAGACTTATCCAGTCTGGTAAAGACAGAGTTTTCCAGCCATGAGAGCTGTCCAAGGACATAGCAGCTCCCGTGGCAGGGGGACCTGTGACTCATTCACCTACGGGACCCAGCACTGAGCATAAGGATGGCACACAGAAAGGGCATGTGCACTTGCCAAGTGGAAGCATGATTGGCAGTCGTCAGAGAGAAGAGACTCCCCCATACCAGAAGCCTTCAATACAGGTGGCCTTGGAGGGAGTCTGAGAACCACATGGGAAGTTCAACAGCAAGATCTTTCAGAGTGGTTATGGTGTGAGTCAAGTTCAAGAGTAAATTGCAGAAAACCATAGAGCAGACAGCTTGGGTTAGAATACAGGCTTATCCACTCACACAGAAGGGTGCCATGGGAGGGGAGGCAGGAGACAGGGGAGCAGGACATGAGAGGGTAATCAGGGAGGTGAACTGGAGGAGTGCACAATGACATGCAAGTGTAGAAATGTAATAATGAGACCCATGAAGTTTTACACTAAAAAGATTACTAATAAAATAACATTACAACATTACTAGGGGGAAGAAAAAGAATCCTGGCCTATCTCTTAGTCATAAAATCTTGAGCAAGTTATATATCCTGTATAAAGTTATGGAAACTCTCTGGGCCTCACCTTTCCAATCAGTGAAGTGGGTATAAGCACATATACCTCCAAATGTAGTTGAGAGAACTTTTGAACAGTTCTTAGGTATAAAAGGCCTGGCTATGATTTCTATGGGCTAGGATTTAGCTCAGTGGGTAGAGCGCTGCGCTGCAGTCTCTGAGGTCCCGAATTCAATTCCCAGCACCGCAAAAATGGGAGAAGGACCTGGCAATCCACTCCCAAGGCAATCCCGAAACAGTCAGCCAATGAAAACCCTATGAGGGTCGCTATGAGTAGGACACCGACTTGATGGCACCTAACAACAACAACAACATGATTTCTATGATAGTAGTGTGCTAACCGAGGGTGCTTTTCCTACAACCAAGGGGGAGCTCTCTGAGAGTGTTGGGTGGGGGACTCCCTTCTTCCCAGTGCTGGCTGCGGAAGGTTAATCAGCTGGCGAGCGTAGTCACCAAGATTAGGAGAAAGAAAATCCCTCCAACTGCCTTTGAATTTCAGTTATGTGTACGTTTTCTTTGAACTGGTGATTCGACTCTGTCTCTTGGACAGAGAACAAAGCGAGCGATGTGGAACTCAAATCTCATTTACAACTTAATTTTGAAACAGAGGAGATTTGCAATATTGGAAAGGCAAGGAAGCGGGAAATAAACGTTAGCATCATTGCTCTGTCGTCTTTTAAACATAAGGCATTGCACGGCTATTTTTGCGGATGGTATTCAAATGAGAGGATGCTGCAGCTGTGAGGAACCTAAGATGCCCTGGATGGCGGTGCCAGCTCTGACTGCATAGATGACCACAGGCCGGGGAGGGTCTGTCGCCCGCCTCAAGTGAGCTGGAAGCCAGAGCAGAGTGAGACCCCAGCTCCCAGGCTCCCTGCAGCTTTCTGCACAGTGCAAAGACGCACAGGAGTGAAATACAAACCTCCAGCAGCCGCCTCCTCCTCATCACCCGACTCAGAGAAGAGAAGGAGGGATGGTAATTCTGAGCATCATGTTTAGAAAACGCAAGGGTGTACCCTCAAGAGGCACGCCAAAGCGGTCACCTTCCCAGGAGGGTTTATGGTGGACAGGGAAATACCCACATCAAATGCTCCTGAGCCCGGGAGCTCACATGTTATTTTTATATAGAAAAGTTCATTGAGCCTGCAGCCGTAGCCCTGTGGCATCCAATCCCATCAGATCTCAGAAGCTAAGCAGGGTCAGGCCTGGTTAGTACTTAGATAGGAGACTGCCTGGGAATACCGGGTGCTATAGGCTTGGGAGACAGACCCAGCAACCCACTCCCCAAAATCCTTCTGAATAGGGATTTTTGAAATCCTCTGAATTGCAGAGAAGCACTGACAATAACGTCTCGCCTGTTGTACATAGGGTCACTATGAATTGGATACCGACTCAACAGCACCTAACAACAACAAGTAAATTGAGGTAGGAGGGCATCTTCTGCTTCCACTGCAGAAGTCCGTCAAGACCCTGAACCCCATTTTCACAGGCATCAGGGTAAGAGGGCAATCATCATACAACACCCAACACCAACAACACAGAGAAACTCTGGGGTTCAGATCCCTTCGGGGTACTCTGAAATGCTGTTTTGCTGACCTTGCTCTGCCTCAAAGCTGGAGCATGGAGCATGTTGCCCCGCCCCAGCCATGACTCTAATCAAAGAAGTCCCACTATTATTTGGTTTACGTTTTGGAGATTCTTCTTAAAGTTTTATTGCAGCAGAGCCCTCTAATTTTTTTTGGGAGGGGTCTACTGGGGGTGGAATCCAGGGCCTTGGGTATGCATGTTTGGGTATACATACTTGGGTATGCATGCTTGGGCCTGCATGCTGTACAGGTGCTGGACCACTGAGCTGCACCCCCAGCCCATTTTTTTTTTTTTTTTTTTTTTTTTTACTTTTTGAGACAGGGTCTCACTAAGTTACGCAAACTGCCTCTGGTCTCAAACTTGTGATCCTCCTGCCTCCGCCTCCCAGGCTGCTGGGATTACAGGCGTGCGCCACTGCGCCCGGTGCTGTTTTAAAACCCACTGCCTGAGAGTCTTCATATGATGTATCTGTAGCTGCCTTGCTCACTGCCAGTTCGCTGAAGCTCATTGGGTTCCACTGGACGCTTCTGTGAGTCTGGCCGCAGTGCTAAGTGGCTTCTCACAGGGTCACAAGACATCTTCTGCGCCCCCTGTCCAGGTGTTCCAGCTGTGTTTACACCCCCGAGAGCAGCCAGTAGCCTGGAGAGCTATAGGAACAGAGCCCCCGATGAAGGCAGATGGAGGTCTCACAATGCTTCCCAACTGCTCACCCAAACTGGGCCCGTTGTAATAGGGTGTCCCCTCTGCTGCCACCTCTGCTCAGCCAGCGTGGCCAGGGCCATTCCGATTAACCCTTCGCAGCCACGCCACTGGACATGCCTGTGCTTTGTTCTTTTTGCTGATTTAATTAACATAATATAATGGATGTAAAATCATTGAAGGGGCTGCCACTTCAGAAAAGATCATTGCAGGGCTGCTTGGGAGCATTGTTGTTCCGTTTCCAGGCAACACCAGGGAGGCCCTGAGAGGGGCTGGCGGTCCCCAAAGCAGCCAGCTGGCCAGGCCTCACCCACAGTCCCTGCCAAGCCCTCCCTGGCCCAGACCATGGGCCCACCAGTGCTTGGGCATTTCTTCTTTCTTCACTTTTGTGTGCCTTTGAGGCCCGAAACGCAATTCCTCAGGTTGGAATGCAAAGAGAACTCAAAGAGAGCAAAAAAACACATCAGGATTTCAATCATACTCATGGCGTCAAAAACATAACCGTTGTTATTTGTAAGCATGAAATCACACTTTGGGTTCTTTCCACCAAAAGTAAGAGGCTGTGGAGACTGCCTTGAATGGACTCCCTCCACCTTTGCTTTCAACTGATAGTTTTTGAGCTGGAGGACACCCAGGTTCCCTGAGGATCTGTGTCTAGTAACTGAGAGAATTCAGACGGGACTTCAGCACCATGGTTTTATCCAACCCTATGTACAACAGGTGAGACACTACTGTCAGTGCTTCTCTGCTATTCATAGGGTTTTCAATGGCAGATTGATATTTGGGAGTGGCTTGCTGGGTCCTTCTCCCAAGCCTACAGCACCTGGTATTCCCAGGCGGTCTCCCATCCAAGTACTAACCAGGCTCAACCCTGCTTAGCTTCTGAGATCTGACGGGATCGGAAGTCACAGTGTCACAGCTGCAGGCTACCTGCTTGTCCTCCAGATTTACCACATCCCTCACCTCCATGACGCTCAACAGGAAGGAGGGCCCCCCTTCTCCGAGGCTGAGACCCCGTGAGGGGTCTTTTCAGACCCTGACAGGCAGGTAACCATGCCCAGTTCTGATGTCCTGGTGGGAAACCCTGCCCTGGGTCACAGGGACCCTACACCAGGTCACATCCTTTCTGCCTCACAGAGCAGGGTACAGAAGGAGGCACCTTCCAACCAGATGAGAAGTCAGGGCAGCATCACAGAAAGTTCCTTCCTTCTGTTCCCCAGAGGGAGGCGAGGCCACTGGCGAAGGAGAGACAGCAGGACAGCAGGATGACAAAGAGATTGGCATCCACTTGGCCGCCGGTGCAGGCGCATTCCTGCTGCAGCACACGATACCGCAAATCCTCCATCACAAATACCTTTAAAAACATCCAGCCCCGAAGAAAAATCATTACTTCCTGATTTATCCAGTGGAAGAACATTTTTATGCCAGGGATGGCAAACTATAGGCATGCTGGAAAATAAAGCACCATGGTTTTATCCGATTTTGCCAAGTCACAAAGCAGAACGAAAAAAAAAAATCCAGACATACAAAGATTTTCAGCATGTCGTTGGTTTTGGTGGCGGTTCTCTCAGTGATAAAAATGCAAGGGAATGGGAACTAATTGTTGAAGGTCTTAATTGCTCTGTACCTCGTTAATGTTCCTACCATATTGATTCCTATTAATTAATCCAGTGTAATGGAAAACTCCATTATGCTATATTAATGCCACTTGTAGAAAAGGCTAAATTAATTAATGCAGATGGGGAGCAGATTCGTTAGGATAAACATTTGATAAGTTCCTCGGCCCTCCTCCAAGATTAATTTGGCTTAACATATCCAAAACAAGGCCCACCTCCCCACAGGGTTGGAAGGGTGCATGAAGATCAGATTTTCATTTAAAAGAAAAAGAAGAGTGAAATTGAAAAATCCAACACATGGTAGACTTAATGTCTTCACCACCGATCCATTTGATTCTGAGGGGCCAGCACTTGAATAGGAGCTGGGAGAAGTGGGCTCTACTTCTGCCCTTCACACAAACTCAGGACTTATATTTCCTCTCAGAATTCTTCACTGGGGACTAAATCAAGTTACCCATTCCATCTTCCAACAACCCATCATGGCTACCCTATGAAGAATATGGCCCAGATGCTTCCCCCAACTCTCAGGTAATTCAACCTGCACCGTACATCCCACCTTTGTGCTGTGCTTCCTGAGCCATCGGACAGCCCCACCATCTCCCAGGATCCAAACCAGAAAAGTTTCCCCTCCTCTCCCTACCTTCCTCCCTCCACAAAATTCTAATCAATTTTCCCAGGTTTCAAAAACTCCGATGAAATCAACTAAAATGAACATAACAAAAAGTGCTCTTGTTTTGTAATGTAGAGATCCTAAAAAATTATAAAATCAACAATCTTCACAAGACCAATCATAAAATATGGAAATGACATGTAATGGTAATTGGTATCCTGGGGTCATAGATGACCCCATCAGGCACTTATCTGGGTTTGGCCAAGTGCTAAAGCACTACACCTGTCATGCCTGGCCCATGTCATGATGTACTGAGAGTATATGGAATAGGTTTGACACTTGGGAATTTTAAAATAATAGCAAAATTCAATTTCCAGGGTCTTTGTTAAGCCCACAATAGCAGTTAAAGGCTAAAAATGCCTATACCTCTTCAGGAATTTTCCTCCTAAGAACCAATTTTAGGGAAATAATTAGAGATGCAAATCAAATACCATGTTTAACATTATTTTTAGTATTAGGAAATTAAAACAAACATCAGAAACTTAAGAAACTTTGATATGTCTATTTGGTGGATGATTTATTATACAGTCCCAGAAATGCTCATGAAGAATTTTCATGTTGTGTGAAAATGCTCACACTGTTATAGAAAAGGAAGCTAGAAAAAGAAAGTACAGGAAGACCTTAGTTTTGTTTCTGTTCTCTCAGTGCATGTGCACTATCATAAAGGAGGGGGTGTCCGTGGGGGCTTCTCACTGACGTCTGAACTCATGCTATTGGGCGAGACCCTTTGGGATCCACCCCGGCACCTCTGGCATGAGTCTTCCCCCCACCTCCTTCCACCTATCCATGGATTCCAGCACCCTAGCTCCTGGGACCCTCTCACAGCCCCTTGCCTTGTCTACCCCTGGATCCTTCCACACTTTTACCGGATTCCTCCACCGGAAGTGCCTCATCCTCACGAGCCACTTGCTGCTGATTGTCTTATAAACATCCACCTCACCTGTATCGCCCAGCTCCTGCATGTTGCTGTTGTTAGGAGCCGCCATTGACTTATAGCGACCAACATTCACACAGGAACCTGCCATCTCCTCTGCCTGAGCACCCGGCTTCCCAGCCAACGACATCCGTGGGGGACAAAGAAGCCACTTCACGCAGATTGAAGCCTCAGGCCTCAAATCTATCACTGCAGGACAATAATGTACAGTAACAGAGCACCTCAAAGGCAGCCCCAATCCTAAGTACTTCTTTGTGCCCAATACTGGCCTACGTACCTGTGCTGCTCAGGAAGCCCTGGATTTAGAGGAACTGCCAAGTAGAGGAGCACTGAGAAGGCAGTGTGCAGGAGCACTCGGCCCCAGCGGCCCCCCACACCACCTGGAAGCCTTTGCAGAAAGCTTCCAAGAGAAGCTCATTTATTCCAGAGTCCATCAGAGAAAAAAGACCAAGGAAGACTGTCAACAGAAACCAAGTATGGAGAGCCAAGCAATGCCTGAGTGAAGAAGCACGGTTCTTCGTGCCTCGGTTCCCCTTTGGGAATCCTGGTGCGGGGATCGCAGCACAAGGGCAGAGCAGAGAGCCAGCGTTCATCTCCGATCCACCACATACCACCCCATCCACGTCCTAACACCTGAGCTTCTTCAGAGACTTCTGCAAATGGACCACAGATTTTACCAATCATAACGAAACAATGGTTCTTGGCCTTCCAACCATGTCATGTTGATGGGGGCTCAGACCACAGTAAGAACTCAGCAAGTGTCTCTAGAAGTACCGTACTTGCCTCCCCAAGAAGAGTGCAAATGCAGGGCAGCGTTCCCATATCTCCTCCAGGACATAATCGGAGCTCAGCGGGGCCCACGGCTGCCTTCTTCCCCTGCGCGGTCTCATCTTTCTTATCTCATTTCCCATCGGAGTTTATTCTTTGATAGCTGGGGTTCCATAAGGCAATTTTCGAATTTAAAAGGCCTCTGCGGGGCTGGGGAAGGTCCCACAGATACAAAGGGAGAGAGCCTGACTGATGATCAGGCTGACGGGGATCATTTGTCTGCAAGATTCCCTTGGAGATGACAGAAACAGGTGTCTGCTGTGTTCGCAGCCCCGGCGGGAGGTGGCTCCCAGACAGTAGGAGCAGTTGCCCAGCCGCGACCTGGAAATTCTACCCCAGACAAGTTCCTGCCGCGATATGCAAACATGTTTCTTTCCTTCCTCTGCCTCTCCACCCAGACTCCTTCCTCTCCTGCCTCCCTCGGACCCTCCCTCAGCCCTCCCCAGAGTCAGGAATGAGATCCACACCTCCACTGCTATGTGCCAAGTGCGCTGCTTAAACTCATTCGCTCCTAGGACAGAATTCCCAAGGAAAACAAGTTCATTAAACTTTCTGGCAACCATGTCTTTTGCTCTTAATAACTCCACTAACAAGAGACAGAAGGAAGCCATTCTAGCTACAAACACTGAAAATAGACCAATGGGCCCCTGGACTAGGCTTGTGGGATTGGAGGTTCTTCACCCCACAGCCTGGGACCCTCCTGCCGAAGCAATTTGTTTCCAGGGATTTCTCCCCATCTGGAGTGGTCTGAGAGCCCTTTCCTAAAGCAAAATCTCCTTGCTGTCCCTCGGGAAGCTTCCCTGACAAACGTTCAGCGATCTAGCCCACAGGAACGCTTCTTGGAGCCTCAGCTATACAGCCACATTCCATAAAACAACTCTGCTGTTAATATCCGCTCTCCCAAATCACGTCATACCTAGGAGGGCAGGGACCGGGCCACAAGCACACTGTGGTCTCCTCACATAGAGCTAACACCACTGGATACATAGCCAACAGACAGCCACCTAAAAATCTCCAGTTGCTGAAAAAGAATACCCAACAATTCACTCTGCTCTCCAGGAAAGGTTTTGTCTGATTACTACCTAGAAAAATCTGAATAGGAGGTACGTGGTTGTTGACTACTACTCCTAATTTTAAGAAATATGTCTGACTCTCCACCATCCAAGTCAATAACCCCTGGTCTGCAATTCCAAAGTCCAGCAACTTGGAGGATCTGACTTGACCCCAAATTACTTTTATAATTTTCACAGCAAAAGTGAATCTAAAGCAAATTTGATCCAAACTAAAGGAAGGGAAGCTTTACTTTGTGGAGAGTCATCACTTTGCTGCAAAAAAAAATATTACGATATTAATTATAAGATGCTGCCCTGGAACTGGCTTGTCACATAATAAACATGGAATACATGTACTGTATTTCTTCTCTAAATTCAGAAAAATACTGAATTCTAAAACCATCTGGCCGTAGGACTTTCAGAGATGTGATTATAAGGCTGTGCATGCAATGTTCAAAACTTTCCTCTAAATGAAGTGTTTGCACTCTGACTTCTCTTTTTCTGACTCCTGTATCATCATTTCTAGGACATATATAGTAGATTACATCATTGTTGCTGAGTCTTTGCTTCTCTCTCCCATGTAGGAGATTATACATTCTTACCCTTGCCATGGGTATTTTCAATAACTTCCTGAAGAAGTGTACTCACTGCCCTACTGACACCAGCTTTGGCAAAAGCAGTGGGACTGACACACCATACATCATGTCTGAGCTGCATTTTTCAAAGCTGTTTTCTGGGTCAGCATCTGTCTTTGTCCCTCTGCCATGAAGATTGTATGGCCCAAAGAAATGATGTCCTTCTCTTTCACCTGGATCTCAGAGTGAAGAAGATACAATCACTTCACATTATGTATAAAAATTAATTCAAAATGAAACAATGGCCTAAGTAGTAGAGCTAAAATCATAAAACTCTTAGAAGAAAACATAGACTTTGAATTTCACAATGGATTCTTAGGTATGACATCAAACACATGACCAACAAGAGAAAAAAATAGATGAATTGGACTTCATGAAATTTGAAAACATTTGTGCATCAAAGGATATTATCAAGAATGTAAAAAGACAATCTAAAAAAACAGAAGAAAATACTTACAAATCATACATCTGATAAGGATCTAGTATCTATCAAATTATATATATATATATACATATATATGTGTATATATATATACATATCTTATGATTAAAAAACAAAAAGACAAACAACCTAATTTAAAAATGAGCAAAAGACCCCAATTGGCATTTCTCCAAAGATATACAAATGGCAAACAAGCACATAAAAAATTAGTCACTAAGGAATCAAAAGTGTAATTAGATACCACTTCACATTCATGAAGATGTCTATAATTTTAAAAGTCTAAAATAGCAAGTGTTAGGATGTGGAGAGATTGGAACATTGGCACAATGTTGGTGGAATTATAAACTGGTAGAGCCACTGTGGGAAATAGTGTTGTGCTTCCTCAAAAAATGAAAGGGTCTGAGCAGTAGTTCAGTGGTAGAGCTCTTGCCTGGTATACACAAGGCCCTGGGTTTAATCCCCAGCACTGTGAGAGAAAAAAAAAAATCATAGAAGCTAGTAATCCCACCCAGTATATCCCTAGTTGTATACACAAAACTTAAAAACTAGTATTTAGACAAACTCATGTACATACATGTTCATAGCAGCACTATTCACAATAGCCAAAAGGTAAAAACAGCTCAAGTGTCCATCAATGGAGGAAAGGATAATCAAATTGTAGTAATCATAAACAATAGAGTATTATTTGGTTATAAAATAGAATGAAGTACGGATACATACTATAACATGAATAATCTCAAAAACTACTGTTAAATGAAGGAAGTCAGATACAAAAAGTCACATACTTTACAATTCCATTTGTATGAAAATTGCAGAACAAGGAAATCCTCAGAGATGGGTCAGAGATCAGTGATTGCCAGACAGTGAAGGAAGAGGGAAATAGGGAGCAATTACCTAGTGGGTGTAGGGCTTTCTACTTGGGGTGATGAAAACGTTTTCAAACTAGATAGAGTTGTGGTTGTACAATTTTGTGAATGTACTAAATTAACTGAACTGTTTACTTTAATATGGTTAATAATATGTTATGTGAAAGTCACTTTAATTTAAGAAAGGGGGGGTAGGTACCAGTGGCCAGTGCTGGGGACTTTAATATGTTATATGAATGTCACTTTAAGAAAGGGGGGGTGGGTACCAGTGGCCAGTGCTGGGGACTTGAAAGTCTTCTGATAGAGAGCCAAAATGGACACAGGTGTGGAGAGACACTGATGTCCTCAATGCTCAGGGAAGCCAGGAACAATGACAGAAGGCTAGAACCACCAGCCATTCCCTCTGTCTTGCAGGGCCTAGATCTGTCGCAAAGGCCATGTGATATGATCTTTGTCCTGGGAGTTTGGATACAAGAAGGTTGGAGACAGTATTTCTCAAGTCCCACCCACCACCTCTGCTAGAGTGGGCCCTGACTGCCAGGCACAGAGGAGGTCCTGGACAGAAGGCTTGCCACACGGCTGGCTCTGGCATTCATTGTAGCCAGCAGAGTCCTGGCAAGCTAAGGAGATGCATCGGTGGCCTTGGGAACCACAGAGAGCCCTAAAGCTCTGAGTAATGTGAAAGCTGGAAACTCTGTGCCAGGCAGTGACAGCTTATCCAGGGAGCTCAGCCCAGGCTCCAGTCCCCAAGGACTGCATGAGAGAGGATGATTCTATTGTATAGTCAGAGTGGGCGTTTTTATTCTTAAAACATTGTATTACCATGTTGTTGTTGTTGTTAGGTGCCATCAAGACGGTATCTGACTCATAGCGGCCCTACATACAACAGGGGAAACACTATTGTCAGTGCTTCTCTGCTGTTCATAGTGTTTTCGATGCCTGATTGATTTTTGGGAGTGGGTTGCCAGATCCTTCCCCCAACCCTACAGCACCTGGTGTTCCCAGGCAGTCTCCCATCCAAGTACTAACAAGGCCCAACCCTGCTTAGCTTCTGAAATCTGACGGGATTGGATGCCACAGGGCTATGGCTGCAGGCTGTATTACCATTCAAGGAGAGAAAAAGAACTGGCCATCGCAATCTCTGTCCTTCCACGAGAAAACCATGACATTTTTCACAGGTGTGGCCACACAGAAGGAGAATTCAGAGACCTGAAGTGAACTATCCTAGAAGTCATGTTCAAAAGCGAACCATCAGAAATAGCAAATGTGAAAACCAGGAATAAATTGCTGGGGAGTTGCCACTCTCCCCTTGGTCCTAAAATAGATTCTCATGGGAAAGAAGAGAGATCTCCATCCTTGCAGGAAGTTTGGCTGACGGCTGAAACTGCAAGCCAGTCTCAGGCCTTAGAAGACTCAGCTAAGCAGATCCAACAGCAAGTGTGTCACAGAAACCGCCTTCAAAACCCACCCAGGAGATGGAGAACAGTTTGAGGAGCACCGACAGGAACTCCAGAGGAAACTCCAGGCTTCTGAGAAGCATAAAGCTGCCTTCACAGTCATCTTCTCAGATCCTACTAAAAAGAAGAAAATCACAGCCTGGGAACAGAGGGAGCTCACCTTCCTAATCAATCTCTATCACTGACCTCCTTCTCAGACCCTTCCATTTTTTGAGGAATCACAAAACTATTTCCCACGGTGGCTCTACCTTCCATGGTGTCTACTTTGAAGATCCAGAGACACTGCAAGACGTTTCTGTCTTTCTCTACAAAGATATATTCTTCATTTTGCTTCTTCTAGTATTTTTATGTCACGGGGGTTATAAATGGCTCAATTGGAAAGAAAATAGGCTCTTGCTAGTAGAATATGTTAAACTGTAGAGTATGCCATCTGACTCTCACTAACTGCTTCTGTTATTTAACTTGTAGATAGTGTATTCAGAGTATGTTTGTACTCTAATATGTACTCTAATACAATACCAGCTGAAAGAACCAGAAACACACAGCATGTTGGCTCTTACCATTTAACATGTCCGCCATAACATCAACTGGTATGTGTGTTTTACATGAGAAATTCCACTAGAGGAAATGTTTTAAAGTCAAGATTCTTTTCTATATACCAAGAGCTCAATACCCTCTAAGAGTAATGTTTTTCACCATTTAAAAATTGGCTAATATAAGGAAGGCAAGAGAGCCTATGAGGCAGAGCAAAAGCGTTGTTGTTGTTGTTGTTAGGTGCCGTTGAGTCGAGTTGTGTCTGACTCATAGAGACCCTTACAGGGTTTTCAATGGCTGATTGTTTCGGGATTGCTTTGCGGGTGGATTGCCACGTCCTTCTCCCATTTTTGAGGTGCTGGGAATCGAACTTGGGACCTTAGAAGTTACAGAGCAGCACTCTACCAACTGCTAAATCCCAGCCCAAAAGCCTAGCAAACCTGTATCCACCAGTCAAGGTGAGAGAGCCCTAAGTCCTGGCTGCCACTTCCCAGGCCACTGGAGTGTGGGATGAAGGGGATGTTTGTCTCCTATGTACAACCCAGGCAGAGCCAGCAGATACACCTTGTGAAAGCGATGTCCAAACTAGCATTTTTGAATTGCAATGGTGATGAGCCTCCCTCTTCTTGCTGAATCCCAGCAATCCTACAACACAGGCCCGCCTCAGCTACATCAGACATGCGCATGACCTATCTCTCCCTTTAGTGATCCCACCTGCACAATCCCAAAATGGGGTGGGGACAGCGCAGCAAAGTGGAACAAGACCAGACGTTGGCCTCCTCTGGCTTTGCATCACAGAGCCATTCAGCTGCTGTTCATGGAACGGGTCTTCTGGAGGAGATTTCAGTGTTTCCAGCCAATGACCCCTAGGTATCCCTCTTTCTCCCGCTTTTATCCTCACTCCTTCCAAAGAACCTCAGAGGACCGCTGTACCCAGCCAAGTGCTGTTCTAAGAGTCCATGTGTGTGACCTCACCGGTGACAAAGCAGCTACGCTGTAGCCAGGTCTTACCCATGAAGAGTCTGAGGCACAGGCGACCCCCATGCCCGTATGCAGTGAAGCTGGATTGAGAGACTCCTTGGCGCCTCTGTTCTGGATAACGCCACCTCCTGGACGCACCCCTCCCTCTCGTTTGTAGGGAGCCCCTCAGGAGAGTTCTGTCACCCCACTTCTTTCCAGCCTCACCAGAGCTCCAAGGTGCTGGCGTTCTTAATCTAGGAAGCCGAGTCCAGGACAGTTCCACAGCTCATGTGAGGAGCCTCGCTGGAGGGGTGCCGTGGGCTATCATTCCTGGGGTGCCATATTCACAGTTCACTGCCCTTCCCCGTAGTGGCACAGCTTCCGGTCTCAGGAAGATCTTGGCCCGGAATTCATGTGTGACAGAATCCAGGGCCAAGGGAAGTAGCTGTGGGAAGGCTCCGCTCCCCTGCCGGTGAAGGATAGGTGCTCTCAGCAAGGGGCCCTCCGAGCACGGCTCCAGTGTCGTGTCACGCACTAGTGTTCACTTCCCAAGAGGGAGGGGCCCTGCACTGATAGGAACCTGCTCCACCTGAAGTCACCCAGCTCTCTCTCCACTGTGGTCTTAATTCCTGATAGGCATGCAACGAAGAGAAGAGGAGAGGAGAGGGGAGGGGAGGGAAGGGAAGTAAAGGGGAGGGGAAGGGAAAGGAAGGGAAGGGGAGGGGAAGGGAAGGGAGAAGACTAGGGGAAGGAAGGGAAAAGACTAGGGGAAAATAGTTTTGTAAGGCGAGATGCAGGAGAAGGATGTGGCAACCCACTCCCAAGGCAATCCCGAAACAATCAGCCACTGAAAACCCTATGAGGGTCGCTATGAGTCGGACATGACTCGATGGCACCTAACAACAACAAAAACAAGGCAAGATGCAGAAAGCCAAACTTAAAATGACAAACTAAAACTGGCTAGAAGGCTGGCATTGCGGCACATCTCTGTAATCCTAGATACTCAGGGGGCTGAGGCAGAAGCATTGAGAGTTCAAGGCCAATATAGGCAACTTTGCAAGACCTTGTCTCAAAATAAAATTTATTAAATGGCTGGAAATTTAGCTCAGTAGTAGAGCACTTAACCTAGCATGAGGCCCTGGATTCAATCTATAGTACTGAGACAGGGGGAAGTTAGATAAGAAAAGACTGGTATTAAGGCCAGATGCAGTGGCATATGCCTATAATCCCGGCAGTCAGGAACCTGAGGCTAGAGGACTGAGAGTTTCATGCCTGGGCTACATAGCAAGACCCTGTCTCAAAAACCATTAAAAAAATAAAAAGGCTGATATTATTTCAGTCCACATGAGGTCTCCAATGATTAGACACTGGCTTAGAAGAGATGACAAGTTACCAAGTCCATCATTCACATTGTTCAAATGTGAAATTACATTTCTGATTTCAGCACCAGCCTTCTGCTTACTTATAAGATCATATGACATTTTAAAACCATTGGTGACCCTGTAGAAATGAACATAAACTTGAATTTCCACTCAAGTAAATTTCACACAGGGAAAAGGACTCTGTAAGTACTTATTACTAAGTAGTTTTTTGAGCTATTGATTTTCATGAAGAAACAGAGAAATAAATAGGATGTTTCACATTTGAAAAGTGCACATACAGTTTGAAAAACAATTTTGGAATCATGGTCTTGACTTTTCACTGAGGAGGCAAGATCTAATGTACTCATTTATACATGTACTTACCAAGCACCTACTGTATGCCCCACACCATGGAGATGCAGAGAACACATTGTATAAACCATTAATTATGTCACCCAAGCAACAGTGTACTCCAAGCATCGTAAGGCAGAACTGAAACACTGAGCAGAGAAGTGATTCTTACAAAAGCATGAGTAAGTGGTGCCCACCTCAAATTCAGAGCCCCAGACTTACAGTCTAAGGCCATCCCATTCTCTGTGTACTTTTCCTAAAGGAATGTGCATTATACAAGGTAGTGGTACCTGGTAGAACAAGACAATGTATGTTTTAAAAGCAGATCACAGGCTGAAGCTGTAGCTCAATGGTAGAGTGCTTGCCTAATGCGCGAGGCCCTGGGTTCAATTCTTAATACCACAAAGAAACAAAAAGTGAATCATTTCCCCAGGAACTGAGAGCATTCCACTGCTTCCTCCTTCCTGCACAGAGCACACCTGATCACCTCCAGAAAAAATCCTCTTGGAGGAGCTCCTGACAGCTGCCATCAGGACCCAATGTCTTCCTCTCACTGAAAGGAAGACAGAAAGAAAGGGAGAAAATCTTCTTACAGAAGATGAAGTTTGCGTATGTTCAGAAGCACGCAAAGCCAAATGCCCTCTTTGTCCTGTGTGTTTGGGCACTGGACAGATCCTCGGCAGCCCAAGCTCTCGTCGTTTCTATTTGAGAAGGCGGGGTGAGTTTATTGGGTTAAAATCGGCTTTGTTTAGGTCTGCACGGCCCTTGTTCCCCGGGAGCCCCACATGGGGCGCCAACATGGCCTGGAAGAGGGGCATGTCAAGTGCCCCCCACCACGCATTGTTGCTGTGCAGTGAACTGGAGTCTCAGAGGGGAAGGGAAAAAAAGTAATTCCTCATTTTCATCCTGACCAGGATTCCCCTTTTCTTTGGTGGCTCCAAGCCGCAGTAATCCGCATTCACAGCGCCCAGCCCGGGTTCCTCGGAGTTCTCGGGCTCTCTGTCATTGTCGTCTTATCTGTGCCTGCTTCTTCCAATAGTGCTTCTTGAGAGCTCTTTCACGACAAAAAAGGACCAGCTCCATAATGGCCGATGTGGACCCTTTCTTCTCTCTCTCACTCTCTCTTTCTCTCACTCTTTTTTTAAGCTTTCCAACGGAGCCGGGCTATTTAATCTTCCTGAGCCGTTCAAGATGTCACTTACCTCTGATGGTGGGGACAATGGAAATACTTCCAGCCTGAATGCCAGCCGAGCTGAATGCCTCTGGCTGCTTTGAAGAGGGTTCTTGGAAGTCTGTTTCAGCCGCTGGGGCTCCAGCGCAGGTCTTTTTGTGAGATCGCATTGGTGCCTCCAGGACAGGCTCGTCGGAGGCGTTTAGCATAAAGGACAGTGAATGGCTTTGTCATCCCACAGAACCTGGTTCAAATCCCAGCTCAGGGTTGGGCAAATCAATCACTTAAGCGTCTTGAGCTTCAATTTCCCAAACTGTGAAGAAACAAGAATATTGGCTTCCGTTTCCTTCTCTGTAAACACAGGCAAGAACAATGCCCACATGAGCATGTTGCAAGAGTTGAATAATTATGAAAAAGTCCTCTACTTCCTTCCCTGGAAGTATATGCCTATAATTAATGGATTGATTATATAATTTCATGGCAACTCTGGAGCTAGGCTGTGGAATTTTGACATTCTTCAGATGAAAAAGAGTAAGGAGTTTGGTTAATTAATAAGTTGGTGCAGGAGCCAAAAGCTCACAGCCTTTGCCCCCTTTGACCTCTCTCCCCACAGCCACTGTGTCACCAAGCCTGGTTGGCCCTCCCTTGTGTAAGCCCTTCCTGTCCTACTGTGCAGCCCTCAGAGGGCCTGTGCTCCGAGAATCATCTCAGAGCATGAGACGGAAGGCAGTCCCTTGCTCCAGAACACTGCATCTCTCCCTATTACCTAACGGCTGAAATGCAAACACTTCACCTTTATTTCCAAGGCCCTTGATGGTCTTATCATTTCCAGCTTCCCACCTTTCCCTTCCTTGAACCCCACCTTCCAGTTAATGGGTCCTCTGTGGCATGGTTTCCCAGACTTTGCAGAACTCTTTCTTCAGTGCGGAATTACATTCTTTCCTGTCATATCAGCTTCTCAAATCCTGTGGCCTTTTGGGGGCCAGTTCAAAAGCTTCATCCTCCTGTGCCACAGCCTTTCCCATAGTGTGGCTCACTTTAGATCAACAAACACTGCACTTTCCCCCTGACCCAAAAGACCAGAGACTCAAGTTGAATACACTGCAGCCCCTGCCATTGGAGAGCGGGGCAAAGTCTGCTAGGTGCCAGCCACATCTTCTCACTTCATAGGCCTGCAAAGGGACGAGCTATCTTGCTCAAAGTCACACCATCCTCCATCACCTGACAATATTTGGTCCTGAGCACAAGCTCCGGCTCTAAAACGCTGGACATCAGAATAAGGCACTTCCTATCTACCTAGTGCTTAGCAGGTTCCAGGGGCCAAATGAGCCAAACGGTCCCCATCCCCATTCCACAGCTGACAAAACTGAGGCATAGGCAGATTAGCCAAGTGGACAGAACCCGGGCAGTGAATACCTAATGCACTCCCTACCTACAGAGAAACCCCTCACCTCATCCACAAACAAATGTGGAAGCTCTGGTCTTCCTGGGGTTACCAGGTAGGCTTCTTCAGAGAACTCAGATTGGAGAGGGACATTTGGCTGCTCACATGCGGTAAGTCCCCCGAGGCCAGTCTGTCACTCAGGGTCGCCCCGTTCCTGTGCAAGCCTGGGTGGTACCGTGGCTCACGCCGTGTGTATGAAATGCACACCCTTCACCTTCCCCGAGGCCCCGCGTGCAGCACCGGCAGGCAGAGCCTTCCCGAGCCGCGTACAACTTTTCATTTCCCATATCAATCATGAGAACAAGTTGAAGTTCAGATAAAGGCAGCTTGGTTTCCCCTAATTGTTCGGGATTTAGACTGACTGTTTGCACTGCAGACTGCGGCCACTGGGTTCCCGGCGGGGGGCTGTGGCCAGCTCTTTCTCTAACAAACCCGTGTTCATGCGTCCATTCAGATCCATCACCCTGAGATAAACTGTGAATATTGCCCTTTGTCGCGGCTGCATTCTTCCCCGCATTGTGGGGGCACTATTTACGGATTTAAAGGTTCATTTGCACAATTCTTTTGTCAGCAGCCCAGGCGCAGAATGGCAAAGCGAGAGCTGCCTCTCCTTTCTGGGTTACTGCCCCGAGCTCTCCCTGAGCAGAATGGACATGCCTGCCCTGGACTTAGCACGGAGAATGTCAATGGAAAATTACATTTTTTAAATGACCTGTCTGCTTCCGTGGCCAGGGAGGTCACCGGTTCACAGAGGGCGGGAGTTACGTGTTACCACCCACCCCTTCGACGGTGTTCACGCGTACTCAGCCTTTGAAAAGCAGCCCAGGGTAAAATGTGGCATAGTGACACGAAGTGGTATCAAGATCGTGGCCGGTATGGTGGGCTTCAAACCCTGCGCACAGTCCTCTGGCTGCACCATCTTAAGCCTCATATTTTCGGATAGTTGTTATTCATCCCATTTTGCAGGAGAGGAAAATGAGGCTCTGAGAGTTTAGAGAATTGTTCAAGATCCCACAGCAAGAAAATGGCCCAGCTGAACTTCTAACCCAGGGCTTTCTGCCTCCAAAGCCTGTGCTGCTGCCTGGTTCCTCTGCAACTCTCTAAGTTTTGATCACAGGATCCTGAACGAAGCTGTAGGATTCGCACCAGCAGCCATGCTGCCCAGAAGTGTGTGGCTGGCCACCAGAGAACAGAAATACGTTCCTGTCTCTGTGGGTCCCACAGTTCTGGGACCTCTCTGAGGAGCCTCCTTCTCTGGGATCACATCCTGGTTTTCACAGCCCTGGGTGTCCCCCAGACAGCACCCTGTGGCATTTGTTCCAACTCCTAATTACAGACTCCATCTGTTTCCCCCTAGATGACAGGCTCCCCAAGGGCAGGATTGAGTTCTCCTGTCTGGCTCTCCAGTGCCCAGCATCAGCCTGGCAACATGACACACACATTATAAACATTCACCAGAGAGAGAAAGCCTGCAGCCGTAGCCCTGTGGCATCCGATCCCGTCAGATCTCAGAAGCTAAGCAGGGTCAGGCCTGGTTAGTACTTGGATGGGAGACCGCCTGGGAACATCAGATACTGTAGGCTTGGGAGAAGGACCTGGCAACCCCCTCCCAAAAATCAATCTGCCACTGAAAACCCTATGACCAGCAGAGAAGCACTGACAATAGTGTTTTGCCTGTTGTACAGAGGGTTGCTATGAGTCGGATACTGACTCGATGGCACCTAACAACAACAAAGAGAGAAAGGATGAATGACTTTCACACAAGGCAAGGAAACTGTCTCTCAGGAATCTCACTGAGAAACAAACACTCTGCACTCTTGACCACAAGTCCTGTGGCTCCTGGAAGAGATGGGAGTGACTCAGAGGAAGACGATGCCCTGGCCTCACATCCACAGATCCAGGAGAAAACAAGCGAAAAAAATTTCCATCCCGAGCCCCACAAAGTGCTAACCTGTTTTATGTAAAGATGGGCTTTTATGTCTGGTGTGAAATTATCCCAAACTTTCTGTCACTCACAGTGCAGCTCATGGCCCTTGGGAGTCCTTGCTTCATCACAGTGGATGAAGGAAAAGGAAAAGGGAAAAATAGGAAAAGTCTAAAAGGTGGGGTGAGGGAGTATGAGGGGTTGAAATTAGTGAACATGAAGAGAAAGATTGGGACACAGAAGCTCTATTTTTAGCATTGGGATAAAGAATTGCTCTATCTTCCCATCATCTTGGATCTCAGAATGAATAATACAGTACCAGGTTGCATAATCTTAGACTGAGTTTGCTACGAAGCAAATACAAAGGATATTTTTAGGCTATCACTATAACTTCTGGGCAAAGTTAAAAGTCTGTATAAGTCTAGAAGGACATTTTCACTTTGCTTTGATGATAGACATTGGGGCCATGCTCTGGCCTAAAGTAGAGCATATGCTTCATCTGCCAGCAGCACAACAAGTGTTTTATAATATATGGAAAAATATATCACGTCTTCGCCCTGTAATTCCATTCCCAAGAATATGCCCAGCCTGAAATATAGACATGATATTATGCAAACGGGTGGTCAGGGCAATGTCTTCATAAGCAAATATGTGTATGCACAGGCAAATTGAAACATGCTTGCATAGGTCAACTGATATGGAAATGGTTCCACAAATGTATCAACGTTATGATGTCAATTTAAAAACTCAGAATACATGAGAGATACCCTGGGTTTAATCCTCACTCAGCAATACACACACATACACACAAAAGAAAGAGAAAAAGAAAAACAACAATAACAACAAAAAAAAAAAACGAGAACAAAACTGTATATGCTATATAAAACCAATTATGGAACTCTATATACTTTTATAGAAAGATTTTTGGTATGATTAATTTTCAAATGGGGTAAAATGAATGAAAGGTTTACTGTTTATTATAGTTTTCTATAAATCGCACTTTTATTTCTTACTTTGGTTTACTCAGTATATTTTTAATGAGCAACTATGATGTACAAGGGGTTGGGATTTGGCTCAGTTGGTAGAGCACTGCGCTGCAGTCTCTGAGGACCCGAGTTCAATTCCCAGCACTGCAAAAATGGGAGAGGGGCCTGGCAATCCACTCCCAAGGCTATCCCAAACTAGCCAGCCATTGAAAACCCTATGAGGGTCGCTATGAGTCGGATACCGACTCGACGGCACCTAACAACAACAACAACATGATGTACAAGACACTGTGCTAGCATCTAAAGAGGCACCATGAGAAAGGCAGCCCTGGGCTGCCCTCGTGCAGCCTGTACTCCCTGTGGGTGGCAGGGGAGGATACACAGAATCAGGACCCTCACAGCAGTGGCAATGGATATTGCACAGAGGATGGTCAGAGAGCTCTGTCAGGACACAATAGAGAGATCAAACGTCTAATGAGTGCTGAGATGGGTTCAGGAAAGTCCCCTGAGTACAGGATCCTTGTGCTGAGCTCTGAACAGAGTAGAGGTTACCTGGATAAGATGAAGGAGCAGGCCAGGCCAGCAGTATTTAATGTGGTGACTTCCTTGGTTCTCGCTCCACAAGACTGGAGATGACAGATGGCTGGGGTTTGTGTGAAGTGGTTAGGATAGAAGAAAGGTCCAGGGGTGGATCCCAGTTATTTTTACTTCAGTCTGCTTTCTATCTTTATAACAAGTTCATGAGACAATTAATTTATGAAGACAAAGGATTATATTGGCTCATGGTTGTGCAGGTTTCAGTCCATTGATTTTGCACCTGTGGCAGCACAGGATGGCAAGAGTGTGTGGTGGAGCAAAACTTTACATCCAGGAAGTGCAAAAGATAGAAAAGAAGAGACCAGGTTCTCACCACTCCCTTGGAAGAAACACCCCCAATGACTGAAGACCTCCCGCTAGGCCTCCTCTCCCAAAGGTTCTACCACCAAGAGTACCATGGCTGGGACCAAGCATTTAGCTCCCCTGCCCATTCCAGATCCAAACTCTAACAGCAAGCCAATCAGGGCAACCTCATCCTATTGCACCAGCTATCCATTCAGAGAATTCAGGCCCAATATAATGACCATACAATGGTCCCTCAGCCAAGGCATTAGCTCAGGCATTGGCAATTGTGCCAATAAGACCTAAAGGAAGACCCACCATGATTTCTGAGAAAGGAGAGTGCTGAGAATCAATTTTCTTCTTAGACAGCCACTACAAGCCAGTCATCACTCTCTTTCTAGACAGAATAGAAGGTGGATATAAAACCTAAAAGATCTCTGCAGCCGTCTTAGCATCATGAGGGAAGCCAACATTGCAATGAGAAGAGGAAGACGGAAGGAAACTAGATGAGTTCTAGGGGCCAGATTACAAAGTCCTCATAGGATACATGGACACGATAAATCATCATGGAAGAGGGTTTGGAAAAGGAGTGGCTTGAAGATATTAGTGCTCTTAAAAATCTGTTCTGGTTAATTATGTACAAAATATATTTGGAAGTGGACGACGGGAGATTTCTGCTCAAAGTAACAAGTGAAAATGATAGCAAGAGAGTCAGTTATAGGAAGGAAAATTCCAGAGATAAGAAAGAGATCAAAACACAGTCAACTCTCTGCATCTGTGATTTCCATACCTGTGCATTTAGCTGATTGCAAATGGAAAATATCTCCCCTCAAAAAATTGCAAATGTACTGATCATATACAGACTATTTTTCTTTTCATTTTCCCTAAATGGTATAGTATGACACCTGTTTCCATTGTGTTCTTACTCTGTTAGGTATTGTAACCTAGAGATGAATTAAAGTATATAAGAGGATATGTGTAGGTTATATACAATTATTATGCCGTTTTATTTTTTATTTATTTATTTTCGCAGTAGTGGGAAGTTGAACCCAGGGTATCATACATGCTTTTTTTCCTTTCTTTCTTTCTTTTTCTTTTTCTTTTCTTTTTTTTTTTTTTTTTTGCAAGTGCTCAACCACTGAATCATAGCCCCAGCACATTTTTTACTTTGTATTTTGAGTCAGGGTCTTGCTAAGTTACACAGGCTGCCTCTGGCCTTGAACTTGTAATCCTCCTGCTTCCACCTTCTGAGTCATTGGGTTTAAAAGCATGCGCCACTGCCCCTGGGTATGATGCCATTTGATATCAGGGACCTGAGCATCTGAGAAGTTAGGTATTGTGGAGTACCTAGAATCAATTCCCCAGATACTAAGGGACTACTGTAATTGGAATTAGTGACTGATCGGATGGGAAAGCTGGAAAAGAGGCAAAGGAAGGTATTAAAGTAGCCCCTGAGGGTTAAGCCTTTCAAATTTGAATAATGGAGACAGTCACTGAGCCTGGAAAACTCCAGGGATGACCAGGGTTAAGGAGAACATTGCTGAGTTTTGTGTTGAGTCTATTGAGGTTGGGCCACCCCACATGGAGATGTCATGTGAGTGGCTGAACACATGGGTCTTGAAATCTGGCACGTCATGAGAGTCCAGGTGGTCCTTGGATTCAGGAGCATGGATGAGACCACGTGGACAGAAGAAGAGAAGACAGCAGCGATCAGTCCTGAAGAAGGTCTGCATTGAGCAGTAAGATTCAAGGAGACCACAGAGGAGTGCTCTGAGATAGGAAGACATGAAGACACCAGAAAAAGAAAGGATTTCTAGAAGAAGAGCGTGGCTGATGGTGTGGAGAGCTGCTAAAATGTCAAGTAGAAAAATGACTGGAAATGTGCTTGGGGTTAATGATTTGGGTGAGTTGGCAGCGCAGTGGAAGAAGGGAGACTGGAGCAACTTGACAATGAGTGGGAAGGGAGGCTAGCATGAGACAGGAAAAAACACTCAGAGACTTCTGTCATTTGGCCATGCTGGGGCTGGCGGAGCTATTCCAGGCACACACTCCTGTGAGCTGGCACCAGCGAGTTGGGCTCCTGTAGAAGACTGTTACATTCTCTGCAATGCTCCAATCTTGTGATCTAGGAATATGGCTCGGTAATAGCTTTTCTTTGAGCACATGAGATACAAGGATCTGCAGATAAATGTATCTTCCTTCTTTCTCTTTCCTTGGATGCAGTCACTTATTTCATATGGATGATCTCGCTGCTTAGAAGAGACAAACCAGACTGTGGAGGGCTTATTCCCCAGATTTTTATATTTCTAGGTATGTTTTCCTAGAGCTTCCATAACAAAGTATCACCAACTGTGCTATGTTGTTGTTGTTAGGTACCGTCGAGTCAGTATCCGACTTATAGCGACCCTACATACAACAGGGGAAACAGTGTCAGTGCTTTTCTGCTGTTCATAGGGTTTTCAACGTTGGATTGATTTTTGGGAGTGGGTTCCTGGGTCTGTCTCCCAACAACTGCGTATAGAGCTGTTATAATACTAAATAAATTTAATGTCCTATAGTTCTGAAGGCTAAAAGTCCAAAATCAAGGTCTTTGCACCTTCCAGAGCCCCTCAAGAACAATCATTCTTTGCCTCTTCTTGGTCTGAGTAACCCCAGATATCCTTTGGTTTATGGCAAAATAATTTCAGTTTCTGTCTCTGTCTTCACAGGGCCATCTTCACTGTGTGTCTCCAGGTCCAAATTTCCCTCTTCATTTGTCCTGTTGTTGTTAGGTGCAGTCAAGTCAGTGCCTAACTCATAGCAACCCTATGTACAACAGACAAAACACTATTGTCATGCTTCTGTGCTATTCATAGGGTTTTCAATAGCTGATTGTTGTGGGGAGCGGGTTGCTGGGTCCTTCTCTCAAGCTTACAGCACCTGGTGTTCCCAGGAGGTCTCCCATCTGAGGACTAACCAGGCCCGACCCTGCTTAGCTTCCAAGATCTGACGGGATCAGACGCCACAGTGGCACAGCTGCAGGATTTTTTTCTTTTCTTTTTTTTTTTTTTTTGTCCTTTTTTTTTTAAATATATTTTTTACTTTTAATTGACTGATAGTAATTTTACATATTTGTGAAGTACACTGTGACATTTCAATGCATGTATACAGAGTATAATGATCAGATCAAAATAATTGGTATATTCATCATCTCAAATATTTATCATGTCTTTGGGTTGGGAACATTCAAAATCCTCTCTGCTACTTCTGATGAAATATACAATCCATTGCTGTCAACCACGGTTATCCTTACTATGCTACAGAACGTTAGTTATTCTTCCTTTCCACCTGTCTCCCTGCACTCGTTAACCATCCTCTCTCCATCTTTCCCTTCCCTACACCCTTCCCAGGCTCTAGTAACCACTATTTTGCACTCTACTTCTATGACATTGACTGTCTAGCTTCCATACATGAGAAAGAATATGTAGTGTATTAGTCAATTTTTTCATTGCTGTAACAAATATCTGGGAGAAATAATTAAAAGGAGGAACGATCTACTTGGGCTCACAGTTTTAGACGTTTCAGTCCAAGGTCAGCTGGATCCATTGTTTTGTGCCTATGGAAAGGTGGAATATCACAGTGGGAGTGTATGGTAGAGGCTGTTCAACTCATGACTGCCAGGAATCAGAGAGCACCAGGAAGGAACTAAGGACCAGTTATAACTGCAAAGGCATGTCCCCAGCAATCCATCTCCTCCAGCCAGGCCCTGCCTCTTAACATCCCATTCAGCTACACACTCATGAATGGATTCATCCATCAATGAAATTAGTGTCTTCATAATCCAATCACTTGTCAATGATTGAATCTATCAACTGGGGAGCAAACCTTCAACACGTGAACCCTTTAGAGCATACTTTATGTGCAAACCATGACCTACGGTATTCAGTTTTCTGTGCCTGACTTATTTCACTTAGTTTAATGCCCTCCATTTCATCCATGGTGCCACAAATGACAGAATTTTGTTTTTTATGGCAAATAGTCTTCTATTCTGTATGTATACCACATTTTCTTTATCTGTTCACCTGTTTGATGAACACTTAGATTGATTCTATGATGTGGCTGTTGTGAATGTTGTTGTTGTTGTTAGGTGCTATCGAGTCGTGTCTGACTCTTAGAGACCCACATAGAGTTTTCAATGGCAGATTATTTCGGGATTGCCTTGGGAGTGGGTTGCCATGTCCTTCTCCCATTTCTGCGGTGCTGGGAATCAAACTCGGAATCTCAGAGACTGCAGAGTGGCACTCTACCAACTGAGCTAAATCCCAGCCCATTGTTGTGAATAGTGATGGAATAAATTTATGAGAGCAGATGGCTCTTCAACACACAAATTTCATTTCCTTTGGATGTATATCCAGTAGTGGCACTACTGGATCAGAGGGTAGTTCTATTTCTAGTTCTTAGAGGAACCTCCATGCTGTGTTCCATAATAGCTGTGCTAATTTATTTTTCCACCAACAGTAGAAATCCTCATCCTCATCTTCACCAGCTTTTGTTACTTTTTATCTTTTTGATATTAACCATTTCACTGAGATAAAATAATACTTTATTGTTGTTTCGATTTACATTTCCATGATGATTAGTGAAACTGAACATTTTTTCATATACTTGTTCACCATTTGTATATATCTTCATAAGAATTATCTATTCCGGTCATTTTTTTACGTGTCAGTGCATTAAAACTCATGCAGAAGCTCTAATCACATTATTGTGTCTTTGCTGTTGAGTTGTTCAACATCCTAATATGTTCGGGATAATAATCACTTGGTCAGATGAATAGTTTGAAAATGTTTTCTTCCCAATTTCTCCTTATAAGAATGCCGATCGCATTGAATGAAGGACCACCTTACCGCAATACAACCCGATGTTAACTAGTGAAATCTGCAAAAGCTTTCATTCCCAATAAGGTCATCTTTGCAGGGAGTAGAAGCTGAGACTTCAATATGTCTTTTGAGGAGGACAAAACCAACTCATAACACTCAGTAAAAATGTTCACCTTAGGATGTGCAAGCCGGTGGTATGACTATAATGCTGGGTACGCATTTACCATCTGTGCCTTGTCTACAGTCACTATCAATGTGCTCATCATTTGGCAACAGGAAGATTGATTTTGGTTCAGGCTATGCTGTCAATAGAGAAGATGGCGTTATGGAAGTGGCTTAGTTACATGCTATACTCACAGGATCAGCTTGCCTACATTGGAGCTCTCTCCCAAGTTTAATTCCAGCTCATTCTTAAAGAGACTATGTTGTTGTTGTTGTTGTTGTTAGGTGCCATCGAGTCATGTCCAACTCATAACAACCCTCATAGGGTTTTCAGTGGCTGATTGTTTTGGGATTGCCTTGGGAGTGGATTGCCAGGTCCTTCTCCCACTTTTTCAGTGCTGGGAATCGAACTTGGGACCTCAGAGACTGCAGAGCTGCTCTCTACCAACTGAGCTAAATCCCACCCCAAAGAGAGTATTGTTGTTGTTGTTGTTGTTGTTAGGTGCCATCAAGTCGGTATCCAACTCATAGCGACCCTCACAGGGTTTTCAATGGCTGACTGTTTCGGGATTGCCTTGGGAGTGGATTGCCAGGCCCTTCTCCCATTTTTGTGGTGCTGGGAATTGAACTGAGGACCTCAGAGACTGCAGCACAGCACTCTACCAACTGAGCTAAATCCCAGCCCACAAAGACACTATAAGGACACAAATTCCTTTCTGATTTCCTAAGATATTAGAGGTGAGACGAGATGTCACAAAGTCACCCCATAAACATAAACTGTATGCTTACCTTATGTCAGTCCTAGGGATAACTAGGCTCTGGGGATGAACCTGGATATGGGTCAAGGTCCCTTGCCTTGGGAACTCAATGCCTAGTGCTCAGATTTGAATATGATTTGTCCTTCTGAACTCACTCAGGAATTTAAACCCCTCAGTCATGAGTGAATGATAGTAAGAGGTAAGAAACTAATCTAGCTATAGTATTAAAAGGTGAGAACTTTGGGAAGTGATTAGATGAGGTTAGGTCATTGAATCCTACTGGCTTTCTGAGGGGAGAGACAGAGACAGGGAGTGCACATTGATACAACAAATACACAGCGGAATACATGTTCTTCTGCCATGCCATGATGCAATCAAAGCCTGGCAAACTTACCAAAGCCTGGCAAGTCTAAACATCCTGCCTTGAAAATTGTGAGCTCAGTAAATCTCTGTTCTTTATAAAATAGCCTGCTTCAGTTGTCTTGCTATAGTAATGAAAAATTCACTAATACACCTAGTTAGAGGAATAGAATGCACACAGCAGGAGCCAAATGTGCTGAGCAGGTAGAATTGGAAAAGCTGTGATAGCAGAAGTAGCATTCATTCTCCTTCCTCCAAATTCATAATTATGAGTATTATCCAACCCTGAAAATTATCCAGAGTGGGTGGCATGTACCATCTGAGCTAGCCAGGAGGGCTATGGCATGTTTAAATTTTTATTCTAGTTTGCTGCTTCATTTTTTGTATCATGAATCATTGGTGGCCCTTTCTTTGATAACACAGTGACATTTTCCCATTGCATATATTCTCTATTATGAGCTCTAACTGACATGTGATACTAGGGCAGAAAGGCACCAGGTGTCTGCTACCATTACTTCATAAACAGTGCTGCCCAAGGCTGTGGAAGAGCCCAAGTTTTGGAGAGCCATTCAGCTCCACCTTCCATCCTGAGTCCATCACTAATTGCAAATCCTTATACACCTTAGTAAGCTTCACGGAGACTGAGTTTACTCCTCTGTGCCCCATGAGCTGATATAACCTAGAATTGTCGGAGAGTTAAAGATAAGGAAAAGGAAAGCGACCTTGCATATGGTAGAAGCTCAAGAAATGTGCTTTGTACCCAGGCACCGTGGCGCACGCCTATAATCCTACCTCTGCCTCCCGGGCACCATGGCTCAGAAGGATCACAAGTTCGAGACCAGAGGCAGTCTGTATAACTTAGAGAGACCCTGTTTCAAAAAGTAAAAAAATTGGCTGGGAGTGCAGCTCAGTGGTCCAGCACTTGCAAAGCATGCAGGTGTGAGGCCCTGGGTACCACAAAAAAAAAAAAGAAAGAAAGAAAGAAAGAAAAGAAAGAAAGAAAGAAAGAAAGAAAGAAAGAAAGAAAGAAAGAAAGAAAAGAAAGAAAAGAAATGTGCTTTGTCTTTGCTTTAAAATTTGTCTTGGCTTCTTTGAGTCTCCAGTGTTTACTGAGCACCTGCTACATGCTAGACTGTTTCAGACATTGGTGGTGCTGAAGTGACTGAGCCCCATCATTTTCTTACCTTCTCAGATGTACCTTCTTCTGAGAAGAAAACAGGCTCTGAAGAAGGTACTTTTTAAGCAGGGGTAAGAGCTGGATGTTGTTAGATGTCATCGAGTCAGGTCCAAATCATGAAGACCCTCATAGGATTCTCAATGGCTGATTTTTTCGGGATTGTTTTGGGGAGCAGATTGCCATATCCTTCTCCCATTTTTGCGGTGCTGGGGGTCTGCTGGATAGAAGATGTAAAGGACAGGACAACCCGATCAGAGTGTTGGGACAAACGAGATGAAGCAATGCTTTAGATAGGTCATCCAGGAGGCCACTCTGAGAAGGCCACGTGGATCCGCCTTGTGGTGCTCCAGGAGCAGATCGCATGAGGCCAGCACAGCCCTGGGATGGGAGCGAGACGGATGTGCCCCAAGAGCAGCAAGCCAATGGACCCAAGTGCAATGCGACAAGCTGAGAATTAGAGTGAAAGGTGAGGATGAGGAGGTGGGCAGAGGTTAGACCGTGCAGGGTGGCATGACCACCGTAGGGGCAGGACTTTCTTATGATTGCAGTGGGGAGTCCTGTTCAGGTTTAAGCCAGGACATGACAGAAGACCATTGGGGCTGCTAAGTGGGCACAGGTTGTCAGATTCAGGGAAAGCAGAAGGACGTGGGTGCTTGCTCAGCTGCCTGGCATCTTAAGCCATTCAAGCTGCCATAGCAGAAGGCCATGGAGGCTTGTGGACATATGTCTCTCACACCTGCAGAGGCTTGGAAGTGCCAAGATCAAGGCACTGGGTAGATTCGGTGCCTGGAAACGGCCTTCTCGCTCTGCCCTCACATGGGGTACACAGGAAAGGAGGCTCTCTGGTCTCTCTTAGCAGGACACAGACCCATTCATGAGGACAAGGACTCATCTCAGGACCTGATCCCCTCCCAAAGGCCACACCTCCTTACACCATCACCTTGGGGGTGAGGATGTCAGCACATGAATTTTGAAGGAACACAGATCTGGAAACCAGAGCACTTGGGTAAGAGATGATAGAGGCTTAAACCACCAGGATGAAATGATCAGGGTCGGGGCACCATTAAGAGCCTAATAAAAAGAGCTTGAGACTCACTTTGGGCTGCAGTGTTTCTGAAAGACACTGGGCCCCTTCAATCTCTCTGAAACTAGAAAGGAAAGGAAAGGAAAGGAAAGGAAAGGAAAGGAAGAGAGAGAGAAAGGAAGGAGGGAAGGAAGGAAGGAAAAGAAAGAAAAGAAAAGAAAAGAAAAGAAAAGAAAAGAAAAGAAAAGAAAAGAAAAAGAAAAGAAAAGAAAAGAAAAAAGATAATTGACTAGATACACTGATAGTTTGGAGGTAGATGTGAGGAGAAGTTAGCATGCCTGGAATGTGATCCTTTGCAGTTCCAGGAACAATCCTCTTCAGTCAGTAAGATTTCATCAAGCTGCACACGGTGGTACATGCCTATAATCTCAGCAACTCAGGAAGCTGAGGCAGGAGGATCACGTGTTCAAGGCCAGAAGCAACCTACACAATTTACCAAGACCCTGTCTCAAAAAAATAAAAAACTAAAAAAGACTACATAACTACATCGTAGTAAGAAGACAGATCTGCAGCCATAGTACCCTAGCATCTAGTCCCATCTGATCTCAGAAGCTAAGCAGGGTTGGCCTGGTTAGTCCTTGGATAGGAGACTGCCTGGGAATACCAAGTGCTGCAGTCTACAGAGAAGGACCTGGCAACCCACTCCTCAAACAATCAGGCATTGAAAATTCTATGAATAGCAGAGAAGCACTGACATAGTGCCAGGCATGGCACAGTGTTGAGGAGTGTTTTGTTCTGTTGTACATAGTGTTGCTATGAATCAGATCTGACTTGATGGCACCTAACAACAACAAAAACAACAACAACAGTAAGAAAACACTGTGCTTTGTGAAATATGTCATCAGCACATGCATTATTTCAAATCAATAATAACTATGTTGTTGTTGTTAGGTGCCATCAAGTCGGTATCCGACTCATAGTGACCCTCATAGGGTTTTTGATGGATGAGTGCTTCGGGATTGCCTTGGGAGTGGATTGCCAGGCCCTTCTCCCATTTTTTGCGGTGCTGGGAATTGAACTCGGGGCCTTAGAGACTGTAGCACAGCGCTTTACCCATTGAGCTAAATCCCAGCCCCAATAATAACTATACAGTAGGGGAATTCTGGATATGTTTCCATGTTGATAAAATATTACACATTCATCACACAGCTTGTGGGTTCTGCTGTTGATCAAGAGAGTCAGTCCTTTTTACTTCCTACATTTTCATAATCTGCTGCTCATGTGTTCATTTCTCAATACTAACTTGTTGTTGTTGTTAGGTGCCGTTGAGTCGATATCTGACTCATAGCGACCCTATGTACAACAGGGGAAACACTATTGTCAGTGCTTCTCTGCTGTTCATAGGGTTTTCAATGGCAGATTGATTTTTGGGAGGGGGTTGCTTGGCCCTTCTCCCAAGCCTACAGCTTCTGGTGTTTCCAGGCGGTCTCCCATTCAGGTACTAACCAGGCCCGACCCTGCTTAGCTTCTGAGATCTGATGGGATCGGATGCCACAGGGCTACAGCTGCAGGCCTCAACACTAACTAGCAATAAGTTTTCTCTGTGAGAAGAAAATGCCTTTAAACATTTGCTGACTGATTCTCTTAACTTTTTACTCGTGTTCTGCATCAGGATTCATTGTTAGACAAATGGGGCCATATGATGTCCAGACTCTGTATCTTGAGAAAGTATAATGCACTTTATTGGTCATAGTGGAGAAGTCTTACACCAATATCTTTAATTCTTTCAAGGAAGGGGGTGCATGTCTACATTGAAGAAGTTGACACATCTGTTTAAAGAAGCTTCCAACCAGGAACCAGAAAGCCATTAAGCCCTACTCTACCACTAGCTTATGTAAATCACTAGAATTTTCTTATCCCCACTTTGCTCATTCACAGTTAATAGCGCTTTGTCTGCGTACCCCCATAGCCTTGTAAAGATCAAATGAGCTGTCAGGTTTGAAAACAATGGAAGCCACGAGCCATGGCACACACCTGTACTCCCAGCAACTCAGGAGGCTGAAGTAGGAAAATCACGAATTCAAGCCCAGAGGCAGCCTGTGCAACTTAGCAAGAACTTGTCTTAAAATTAAAAAATTAAAATTAAAAAAGGGCTGGGCCAGGCGTGGTGGCGCAGGTCTGTAATCCCAGCGGCTCGGGAGGCGGAGGCAGGAGGATTGCAAGTTCGACACTAGAGGCAATCTGCATAACTTAGCAAGACCCTGTCTCAAAGTTAAAAAAGGGCTGAGGGTGCAGCTCAGTGGTCCAGCACTTGCAGAGCATGCAAGTGCCAGGGTTCAACCCCCAGTACCACAAAAAAAAGAAAATGGGGGGGGGGACGGGGCTGGGAGTACAGCTCAGTGGTAGAGCACTTGCCTAGCACGCATGAGGCCTTGGGTACAATCCCCAATATGAAAAAAGAAAGAAAGAGAGGAGAGAGAGACAGATAGACAGACAGGAAGGAAGGAAGGAAGGAAGGAAGGAAGGAAGGAAGGAAGGAAGGGGAAAAGAAAAAAAATGAAAGGAAAGGAACGGAAAAGAAAAGAAAAGAAAAGAAAAGAAAAGAAAAAAAAACAGTGGCAAGCTCAGTTAAGAAAGGGACTGTTTACCTCCAGGCTTTGGGGTCAGTATTTTTCAGTGCTTGCCCTGGACCATGATTTCATACTGGGTCAGCACAGGCTTCATGCTGGAGAGTGGCACCTGTGACTTCCTGCCAACACTCTCCTAGAAAAAGATGCCCCCCGACTAGACCAACTTGTGGGACACGGAGCTCCCTGCGCCACAGCCCACTTCCAAGGTTTTGTGATTAAGGAGTTTAGAGACCAGGCGAGTGCGAAAAGTTAGCACCTTAATTGTTGAAAACTCTCAAAGATTCCAAACTTGTAAATCATGAAAGGCCACTGTTTAGCAGGCTGGAATGCTTTTGAAAAAGGCCAGCGATCAGAGATCGGCCCCGTTAATAACCACAGTAAAACCAGCTCTTGAAGCTCAAAGACGCAGCTAATTAGGGCAGAAAAATTCAACCTCAAATTAAGAGTGTGTGTGTGTGTGTGTGTGTGTGTGTGTGTGTGTGTGAGTGTTTCTGAAGTGTAAAAGCTTTTCTCCGGGAGAAGTATGTCTAAGTATATTTTGGACATGTTCCAAGACCCACTGTAAGACAAAGCCAGGACTACAAAAATGTCAGGGTGGGGTTAATCAACTCCCCGCGCGTTTGTGTGCCCATCTGTCCAGGAAAAAGGAATAAGAACTTCCTTACCTCGAAGACTGCCTAATCCTAAACTTTCAAAGGAGAGACTCAGAAGACTAAAATTCTCTGGGGATGCGTTATAATCCTTTCTTGGATTTTTTTTTTTAAAGTAATACAGCATATGCACAGGGCTCAGCCTGGTTGTATTTGAGAATTTATTGAGTATGTCTACATGTTCTAGATAATGGGAATTTAGATATGAGTATCAGCTGGTCCCGGCCCCCAAGGAGCCGGTATCTGCGGCTGACCACAGCCTGGTACAGCCATGAAGCTCAACATATGTCTTGGTTTGCTGAGGAGAGACTTTTTTTTTTCTCCCAAGTAAAGAGCAGCTGTAACTGGCTCAGAATTTGCCAGTTATGAAGCTCAGGTGAAGGCGTAAAGCCCGGAATCCATTCATCAGCTGTTTTATCTATTGAAGTTCAGGGTGGCCGTGCAGCCGCAATCACACCCTTGCCAATGGAGCGTCACTGTAAGATTATATGGGTTACGGAAGTGTCCCAGGAGAGAAGAAATACCAGATGAGGATTCAGCTCAGCTGGGCCACCCAGGGCCTCTCTTTCAGTACCAAAACTGCCTCTGATTATTAGGTGCCGTCCAGTCAAGTCCAACTCGTAGCTACCCTATGTACAACAGGACGAAAACACTACCCGACACCGGGCCATGCCGGGCACTGTGTCCATGCTTCTCTGCTGTTCATAGGGTTTTCAATGGCTGATTGTGGATTATTTTGGGGGGAGTGGGCTGCCAGGTCCTTCTCCCATTTTTGCAGTGCTGGGGACCGAACCCAGGGCCTCAGAGCATGCAGAGCAGCACTCTACCAACTGAGCTAAACCCCAGTCCAAAACTACCTACAAGATGCAAATGGGCAACAATTTTCTTTAAAGTACGTAATTTCAGAGCTGCTGTGAGTCCAATCCATCGTAGGCCACGACCACAGAGGGGCACTGAGGTGGCAAGTCACTTTAGCGCAAGTACCATGTGACCAGAGCCCTCAGAGGGGAGTCTGTCCTGTGTACAGGCACTCAGGGAGAAACGGATATTTCCAACATGAACCATCAAGGGAGGTATCTGGGCCAGGGATCCCGGACCTGTGTTTTAAAGGATGGCCAGGGTTCTGATGTGGAAACAGACCCTTGTTCCTCAGAATGTGCTCAGTGGATCAGCAGCATGGACTTCTCCTGGAATCTGGTCAGCAATGCCGAACCTCAGCTTCCCCACCCCCAGACCTATGCAATGAGAATTTGCAACTGAGTGCAACGTCTGGGTGATTCTTCGTACACCAAAGTTTGAAAAGCATTACTGAGGACTAGACCACATGAGTTTTATCTTCAGAGCATCCCATGGGCAGTTATGGAAAGGAGACGAGGGGCGCCTATGCCGTAGGACCAGAATTTCCCTCAGACTCTAGAAAAGCCACTCTATCTCTCGGAATCTTGGCATCTTCCTCTGTGCCACTGGCCACTAACCTCCATTCTTCCTGCATAGCCAATCCATTCTGAATGGATGGGAGGTACCAGAATTGAAAGCATTTTAGATCAGCGGACTCATTTTGATTACAACCAGCCATTGGTTTTCTCTTTCAAAGTGCTCTCGTTGAAAGTGCGGCTTTCAGAGGCGACCACAGCTCCTCACGTGGACCCTGGTAGGCTGTGAGCATCCCAGGAATGGGCAGCGCAGCCCAGGAAGAAGGTGAGGGTGGGATCAGTCCACCCTAGAGGATCTGGATGTCCAGGGCATGCAGAAAGCCTGCCCTCCAGGAGGCCACTTGGAGGGGGCCAGTGCCTATCCCACTGTAAACCTTTAACAGAATCTCCAAGTGCCCACAGCTCACAGAGCCTCTTCTTACAGTGGGAGGAGCCACCCGGAAGGGTCCATGCAGGCTGGAAAGAGACCAAGGACTGAGTTCAAGTCCGGCTCTGTCTCTTACCATACATCCAAATGGAATGCTGCTAACTCTTCTCGCAAGCGTTGTTTGAAGACAGACATATTTGGAAATCAAAGCCACACAGGTATATCCCCGACTTCACTTGCAATCCCCGCCCCCTTTTATTTTCTTCATACCTCTTAGAACGCTTGTTTTGTTTTTCAGGTTCTTGGCAGTGCTAGGGATCAAGAGCTACTTATTTGGGTCCCTGTTCGTTTTTATGTCTCTCATTAAAATGCAAAATCCCCGAAAGTGGGAACGGGAACATCTTGTTCACCGAGGTGTATTTTCAGCACCTAGAGCAGAGACTGACACAAAGGAAGTGCTTCATCGAGTCTGTTGACTGAATGAGTAAATATTAGCATTCCTCATGCCAGATAGGGATCTTTCTGGGGCTAATTCAAACCTTTATGTTTCCAATTAGAGTTGCAATCCCCAATGATCCTTACCTATTGGTATTGCCATCGTGTGCTTTGAACCAGCATTGGTGAGTGTGGCCCATGGAAGCTGGCAGAAGTGATGGTCCATCCAGGAACTTTTTGGTGGCTTATTTCCTGTTACCCTGTTCCTGTCTTGCTTTTGGGTCACTTGCACTAAGAGAAGCCATGTCCTGAGTGGCTCTGAGGAGAGCCCCATAGGGTGAGGAACTGGAGTGTCCTGGCAGTAGCCAGTCAGGTGACTTGGAAATGATCAGATCCTCAGACCAGTCCAAGCTAGCGGAGAGGGAGGCCCCAGCTAGACTGCATGTCCATGACAGAGCCTGAGCCCTTCCATGCAGTTCCTAACACTCAGACACTATGGGGAGGGTATAAAGGGAGGGGGTGAAATTGTTAACTTTGGGGGCAATTTGTTACACAACAATGGATAAGGGACACACTCCCACCTAGTTGCCTCCACACCCAGCAATGATTTCTGAGAACCCGGGCCATCAGAGCGGGATGACCTCACCCCAGGATAAGGTGCAAAGCCGGGTAAGGGGCTGAGTATATGCACACATACCTCTAAGAGAACTGACCTCTTTCCTTAGCACAATAGCATCTACAGCCTCTTCGTGTGACATAGGAAGACCCTGTGAGCCCCTGACCATCCCTCTAATGCAGATTTCAGAGCCCCATTGGCCATGCAGGGATTTATGGTTCCTAATGTCCTTCATCGCCTGTAGCCGTAGCCCTGTGGCATCTGATCCTGGTAGATTTCGGAAGCTAAGCAGGGTCGGGCCTGGTTGTTCCTTGGATGGGAGACCACCTGGGAACACCAGGTGCCGTGGGCTTGGGAGAAGGACCTAGCAACCCACTCCCAAAAATCAATCAGCCATTGAAAACCCTATGAATGGCAGAGAATCACTGACAGTAGTGTTTTGCTTGTTGTACGTAGGGTCCCTATGAGTCGGACAGCAACTAGATGGCACCTAAAAACAACAACAATGCTCTTCATCATTTGGCACTCTGCTTTCAACAATACACCAAACACAGCTGAGACCCGACTAGAACAGTGGAACAAAACTTTACAGAGGCTTTGCAAAAACAGTGAAGATATGTAGACTATCACTCACTGACAAAATTTGATTTACAAAGAAAGCCATCTTTATTTTCACACAGTCTCCTTTACTTCCCAGAATCCAGAATCCCTGGCTACCTATGTGGTAATCTCAATTCCCAAAATTACATTGAGAAAGAGGCTGTGTGAGTCTTACCTCCTTCCTACATGGCAATCCACTCCCGAAGCAATCCAGAAACAATCAGCCATGGAAAACCCTATGAGGGTCACTATGAGTTGGACCCCACACAATGGCACCTACCAACAACAACCACATCTCCTTCCTACCTCAGTACCTATTGCTGCCTGAGGGCCCATCACTTCCCTTATTCCTCATGGCCAGGAATAGCCAGTCTGAGTGAAGTCTTGCCTCTCCCAGGCCATAATTTACAGGGATCAACCATGTTCAACCACCAGGATATCATCCTAACATGCTGAGGAGGACTCCATTTCTATGAAGACAGAGAATAAGGTCACTTTCCCCACAATCTGCATCAGCTAGCTCCATCTGGGAGAAACAAACCTTCACCTGTGGCCGAGACTTTCTCCTCCACCTTCTAGTGAATGAAATGCTGAAGATGAACTGATATTCCTGATTACCCAATGCCCCGGCCCGCGGGGCTGTTCAACAGGGACCTAGAGTAGGGGGCGAATGAATGAGAGAGAGACAAGAGACACGAAGGATGAGAGCAAGACAGCCTGTCTGATCAAGCTCCAAAGTCTTTAATTTTTGCTGTAGCTTAAATACACATGGAGGGGGAGGGGCGGGACAAAAATGTCACAAGGGCCAGGGGCTTTTCAGAAGTCTTCAGCTCTTCCTGTAACCCTGACAACCGCTTTCAGATGGTAATTTCAATTCAAAGGTCACAATGCCCTATGGCTCAACATCTACTATTTTCACCACACCCTGCACTTTTTCATCAGGGTATCTTATAAAAAGTTACTTATGGTCTTGGCTCCCGGCAACCGAACTGATGAACACACCCGATCTCCTCTAGGACCGCTCGTTGGTGAGTTTGAAACTCTTATTTCTAGTTACACCACTTGCTGTCATCTCCCAATAACAGGTGTGTTGTGTGCTCTGACCCACAGTTGTGAAATCTCAGGGCTGCCACCTCAAAGATTGTCCAGTCCAACCACCTACTTGGTGCTGAAATCTTCTTGGACATTCCAAGTGACAAGATGCCTATTACCTCCCAAGACCATTGATCCCATTATTGGACACCTCTAGCTTCAGATGGCTTTGGCTCCTATAGAGCTAAATCATTCCCTCCAACGTACACATACTCCTAATACACACACCTGATACTGCCAATATTGGAACCACCTCTTCCCATTTACCTCTCACTTATCATGTCCCTCTGTTCTGTGACAATCCAGCAAAGACACATGACAATAATAACTGTACAGCCCCAACATCACTTCTTCGTCAACTCTTTACATAATATTGTTGGAAGTGCTTTCATCAAATTACTCACTTTTGTTCTTTCCTATTCCAACAACGTTTCTTATAACCTGAAAAATCTAGACTGAACATCATCCTCTAGACAAAGTCTGGACAGCGCAAAATAAAGCTAAGCTCTCACTTCCTTTAATGTTGTTGCCATAACTCTATTATTACAACACAAGTTTATACTAACTTACTTATAAACTGCACCACCTTGCTAGTTCACAATAATCTTGTGGTCAAAAACAAACAAAGCCCCACTGTCTACATTTCATATAAATTGTTATTCATCTAGATACTGCCACCCAACTCTAAAAAATCTCACCTGGGGAACCCATTTTCAAGACTACATTTTTAGTTGAATTTTTTAAAAATTGTTATACAAAGTAGTAATAGATATCTATACACAGACTAATTTTTAAATGAACTAAAATGAAATTGTACATATATAGTTGTATTTATAAAGAGGAATAAACTGGAACTTATATTGTTGCTGTTGTTAGGTGCCATTGAGTCATGCCCGATTCATAGTGACTCTTATAGGGTTTTCAATGGCTGACTATTTCGGGATTGCCTCGGGAGTGGGTTGCCAAGTCCTTCTCCCGGTTTTGTGGTGCTGGGAATCGAACTCTGGGCCTCAGAGACTGTAGAGCAGCGCTCTACCAACTGAGCTAAATCCCAGCCCCGGAACTTATATAGCATAGAGAAACATAACAGCAAATCCAAGTGCAAATGATATTCCTCTGAATTCGCAAGTTTCATGGAGTGTCAAAAATCACCAATCTTTTAGCCCCACCTTTGCACATTATTCTATATCTACACTCTATGCATCTGATTGGATCCCTGGACTTTATTTCATTTCATTATCTGTGTGACTTTCTTCATATATATATATGCCATCAGCTGTGCTGAATTTCACTTCAGCTGTTCTAGCCCATAAACTCCAGTCTCCACAGACTTTTTAATAAAATATTTCAGACATGCCAAAAATATAGAGATGATAAATTTCACTTCATCCATTCTAGTCCATAATCTCAGTCTCCACACATTTTTAAATGAAATATTTCAGACACCCAAAAAAGTCTAGATGATAATGTAATAAGCACCCATCTACTTACAGCTTCACTTCAGAAAGAAGACATCTGAGGTCTCATTGGAGTGTTGCATATTCCTTCTTATGGTCCTTCCCTCCTTCCTCAAAGGAAACTATTGTTTTGAATATGTCGTGTGTGGTCATAATGCATGTCTCTAGATTTTCACATTTCATATTGTCCTGCTCTTAAATTTCCTTTAAATAGGTTCACATCTTCCACATTTCTCTGTAACATTTTTTTCACTCAAAACTGTGATTTCATATTTAATTATGGTGATACATGTAGCTATAAATGACTCATTGTACCTTCTCAGTCATACCCAAAGTCTGGACATGCAATTTGTTTGTTTTCCAGTTGAAAGTCATTAAAGTTTGTTTCCAGTTTCCTCTAAGAACGAGAGTGCTGTGGTTCCCATTATTATCCATGTCTCCCTCTGTAGATGCACAAGCGTTTAGCTGGTCATATGCCGAAGAGGAGAATTGCTGGACCCTGAGTCATGTGCACCTTCTGCTTTACCAACCCTTGCCATTTAGTCCCAGAAGTGATTGCACAAGGGATGCTTCCATCAGCAGCATAAGAGAGGTCCTGCAGTGATACCCCCTCACCCAAGGGCATCCGGGGTCAGGCTTAAATAGTAGCCAAGCTGATGGGTCTGAAGAACTTTCTCATTGACCTCTTACTTGTCTTTAATCTTTTTTTGGTCTCCTCCACTAATCACATGGTCTCCTCACTAATCACATTAATTAGAATGCTCTCCTTACATGTAACCAAACCCTCAACTAAAAGCAGCTGAAACATGTAAGAAGTCTAGTATCCCAATGACTTGGGAGGCAGAGGCAGGAGGATCACAAGTTCAAGGCCAAAGGCAATACGTATAACTTAATGAGACCCTATCTCAAAATTAAAAAAAAAAAAAAAGTGAAAAAGTGAAAAATGGACTGGGGATGTAGCTCAGTGGTAGAGCACTTGCAAAGCATAGGAGAGGCCCTGGGTTTAACCCCCTGTTGTTGTTTTTAGGTGGCGTCGAGTCAGTATCCGACTCATAGCAACCCTACATGCAACAGGGGAAACACTATTGTCAGTGCTTCTCTGCTGTTCATAGGATTTTCAATGGCAGATTGATTTTTGGGAGTGGGTTACCAGGTCCGTCTCCCAAGCCTGCAGCATCTGGTGTTCCCAGGCGGTCTCCCATCCAAGTACTAACCAGGCTCAACCCTGCTTACCTTCTGAGATCTGACAGGATTGGATGCCACAGGGCTATGGCTGCAGGCTAACCCACTAGTAGCATAAAAAAAGCTTTTTAAAGTCCATGGCATAATAGTCTAGTGGCCCTACATTGAATCAGGTACCTCCATTTTTCTTCTCTACCATCTTTAGTTTTCAACCAATCTTCTCATGACAGTAAGGTAGCTGCCCCACCTCTCCACACATAGCATGGAAAGACAGGAGGGCAGATCCTGACTCTGTGTTTCTTCCCACCACTGAGGAAGAACTTGCCCAGAGGCCCCGGACCCCATGACCTGGTTTCCCTTCACATCATATCGGTTAGAGTCACTTTAGTGCCTATGACTAACAAGGAAGGGGAATAACGTGGCCATGGTCCATTTAGCCTAATCCACATTCGCCCTTGGGCATGGAATGTTGCCCTCCCCTAAGCACATGCGAAGTTAGACCCTCAGTACTCTTCTAGGACTCATGAGAAATGGGGATGTTGGCTGTTGAACAGCAAAAAGAAGTACCAGCCACAGGTGAGAAAGGCTTTTAAGGATGGATTCCAGAAACTTCCTGCATTCTGGAGATGAAGCTCTGATCACAGATGAGAATGCCAGTTTCTTTGACTTCTAACTTAAGGAATCTTGATACTATTACTTTTTAAACATGGAATTCCATGCTCTCCCAATCCCTTTTTTCTCTCTCTTTTCGGCACCCACTGCTCTTATTTAAAGAACTTCTACTTACTCCCAGTAACAGTCTCTTCATTTCACACTCCAAATCACCACTGGAAACATAAGGGGGTCCAACTTCCCATGCCAACCCTCACTCTTATACCTCTAGGCTGCCCCTTCCTCATACACAGAGCCTGTCTTTTTCTAGGTTGTAAACAGACACAAATGCTTAGTACTTTAGCCATCGAGCCTGTTCTTCCTGAACTGTGGTTACTCCCAATTTGCCAATGGTCTTGTGCAACGGGCATTTCTGATCCAGAGTCTCAAACCATATTGAGGCAATATTTTTTAACTCTTAAAAATATTAAATGTGAGTGGACTTAGTGTCAAATTAAACCAGTCATTGGTCCCTCTGTCCTCTGAGACCAGAACCAAAGAGCCTTTAAAACTGGGACCAGAGACCAAATGTTTGCCTGGGCGCTGATTCATTACTCATCAGCCACATCAGTGATTAAATATTTAAGTGCCAAGGAGTCTGTGATTAAATATTAATTCCCAGCCAGTCTGCTATGAAATATTTAAGGGCTGGTAAGTCTGAAGCATGCGGCTTTCAGCCCAGAGCAGAAAAGAACCCATCAAAGGCCGGATGCTGGGTGATGGAGCAGATGCGTGAAGATGGGTTGGTGAGGAAGTGGGCCAGGTCCACGTGCACCCGGATGCCCTGGCTACGTGGCACTGAGCCAGTGGCCAGCCATGTGGGGCTGACTGCTAGGTGTGAGTAATAACACCCTCCCCCATGAGGAATAAGGACCTGACCTTACTGTAGGTATTTCAAGGATGTGAGGAGTGAGGCTCAGAGAGGTGGAGCAAATCCCCCCAGGTTTCAAGGATAATAGGGAGGGGACACTGAGTTTTTGGATTCACCTTGGTGAGGAGTTATTTTCTTTTCAGCCCCAAGGGCACCATGGGGAAAGACCGTTTGCACAGTCTTTGTATTAGGAAGCAATTATTTGCTCTAGTGTTTCACATAAATCCATTACACAAAGTTGGTTATGGGGGAGGCGGGGCTAGAAGGACTGGGAGACGAAATCGCATCCGTGGGACCAAAGAAGAGGGGTGGTACTTGGGGCTCAGAAGTTTGCTCTTGCGCTGAGTCCTTGGGGATGATGTCTTAGTTGTCCCTAGGTCCACCAGAGGCATCTTGTCCACTAGAGGAAGGCTGTGGGAAAGACGGTCACTCTTCCAGCTACCACCCACTCCTCCTCCCGCCACCAAAGCAGCCACTGGCTTCTCCTGGCAATGCCAACCTCTCTGCTCAGGACGGAATCCTCCTCTCTTCTCTGGTCCGTCTCCCTCCAGCCACTCTTATTGGCCAATGCGCATAGACACCTGCTGCCCAGAGAACCTAGGAAATGTAGTTTGCAGACTTCTAGCTCCTGGAAAATAGAAAAAAGTGTGTGAACTTTTAGCACACACCTGTAATCACAGTGGCTTGGGAGGCAGAAGCAGGAGGATGGCAAGTTCAAGACCAGAGGCAATCTGCATAACTTAGTGAGACCCTGTCTCAAAAAGTAAAAAAAATGGGCTGATAGTGCAGCTCAGTGGTCCAGCACTTGCAGAACATGCAAGCGTGAAGCCTGGGTTCAACCCCCAGTACCGGAAAAAAAAAAGTGTGGGCAGCTCAGCCACCATGTCTTCTAGGGCAAAATGCATTGGGCGCCCTGCAGCGCCTGATGGAGTGGCTCAAGTTGGAAGCCAGTGTGGAAAGAATCAAGGTCTCCCAGATGGCTACAGAGCTTCAATGGTACCACCTGCAGAATGCCAAGATGCCCTGCTGGGCAGTGTTACAGGCAGAAAGCAAACCCTTCTGGAAGCACAGAGCCTATGCCTCCCTCTGAAGACTGCAGGGAAGAAGTTAGTTGAGGAATGCCTTCAAGTACAGAGTGATGAACGACTCCAAGTCTCAAGAAAACAGTTTTGTCTAGCCAAAGGACATTTTTATTTTTCAGACCTTTTCTGTGGTCTGGTCCTGGAGACCAAGTTCTGCAGAAATTAATGATTTTCTACCCAAATAAGGAAATTGATTGACAAAGTAGAGTTTCATATAATGCCTGGCTCTTTACGGAAGAGCTTGATATTAAGAAAAACAAAAACCTTACCACATAATATATACCAAAATGCACCTCTTTCCTTAATGAATTTCCTGTGTTGCTCTATCTGGAATATCACGTATGTTTTATTTGTTGTTGTTAGGTGCCAGCCAGTCATGTACGACTCATAGTGACTCTATGACAGAACAAAATATTTCCCAGCACTGCGCCATGCCTGGCACTATGTCAGTGCTTCTTTGCTATTCATAGGGATTTCAATGGCTGATTATTTCAGAATTGTTCCAGAAGTGGGCTGCCAGGTCCTTTTCTCATGTTTGAGGTGCTGGAGATCGAACCCAGGACCTCAGAGGGCACAGAGCAGCACTTAACCAACTGAGCCAAAGCCCAGCCCTGTTTTATTTACTGGATGTATACATTTTAGGAGGGAAAACATTTCTGATTATTAAAAAGAAATTGATTATTTGTCATTTGTTCCTAAGATTCTTATACTATAATAAAATCTGTTCTTTTCTCATGAATTTACAATGACTAAATGAAAATAGGAAAGTATAAAATTGGGGAAGAATAGGCTTTACTAATCAAATGATGTCTTGATTTTCTAAATGAGAAGATTGTTTTATTTTTAACACTAAACCTGGGAGATGTTTCTTAGCAAATTGTTTGAAAAGGTGAACATTGTGTTGTGATTTATGTTGCCCCATATTCTGTATGAAGCAAACTTGACCTTTTTCTTTACCATAAAGTCCTTTATAGTTACTGTTGTACTTTTTTAAAATACATTATTTTATGTCTTTAAAAAATAGCTAAGTGTAATCTGTATATAGAACTTTGCAAATGGTTAAAAACAAAGTAATGTGAAAATATTATAACCTGAAAGAATTCTTCCTGTTACAAGTGTTTACTTGGATGATGTGCCTTTGATTTAACATGTTAAGAAGATACTTTATTTGTACTTGTAATAATCTTCAAAGAGCTTGGAAGTAAAATTTCTGGCTAACTCATCATTTTCTATGACAGAAAAAAAAAGTGTGTGCACAACTAAGAAATAGGCAAATAACAGGCACAGCCCTCTTGTTACCCCAGGGAAAGGACTCCAAATTAATGAACTGAAGTTCGGTGTCTGTCTCTTATTTCACTTTTTCACTGTGAAATAAGACCTTCATAATTTTAAGGAGTCTCTCCAGTGTTCAAATACTCTCCAATCTTAAAATATGGGTAGTCAGCCACTTCTTTGTTGTTGTTGTTGTTGTTGTTAGGTGCTGTTGAGTCAAGTCCAACTCATAGTGACCCTATGTACAGCAGAATGAAACACTCCCCAATTCTGTGCCAGGCATATGATCTTATTTATGTTTAAGCCCATTGTTGCAGACACTGTGTCAATCCATCTACTTGAGGGTTTTCTTTTCTTCATTGACCTGCCACTCTCCCAAACATGATGTCCTTCTCCAGGGAATAGTCCCTCCTGACTACATGCCAAAATACATAAGACAAAGTCTAGCCATCCTTGCTTCCAAGGAGCACTCTGGTTGCACTTCCTCTAGCACAGATCTGCTGGTTCTTTTGGCAGTCCATGGTATATTCAATATTCGTCTCCAGCACCATCTTAGCCAACCTCTAAACCAAAAGAACCTTTGATTAATTTGGCCAAATTTTGCAGGTTTGATTTTCGTTGATAGTTCTCGGATTATTCCAAACTGGTATGGTTGTAAGATTTGCAAAGAGGGTGGCCCAGGTAGGTCATGGAAAGCCTGAATTGTAAGGATCCTAAGCAGGAAAGCAGCTCAGTCTGTCCATTTGCCTACAGGAGCACTGCGTGTCAGAAGAGGATACTCAGAGTTCCCTGGGACTTGCCCTAGGTGACTCAGCCTGGACTGCCACAGCCCCCTCTGATCACACAGGCCTGCATCTTCCTCCCCACGCTCTATCTGTGCCCGGCCAGCTCATCTTTCAATAACGTTTAGTTTTGTTGAGCATGGTTCCTTATGCATTTCTTTCATCTCCCCAGTGAATAAAAATAATAAAAGAGAATAATTCATTTCACATATTTTACAGTTTATAAGGCATTTTTTTATATCCATTATCTCCACTGATCCTCAAGAGAACCCTGTAGACTAAAATTCAGGGCAGGTATTCCATCCCTGACGGTGTGAGGCACAGCAAGGTTAAGTAACTTGTTCAAGGGCACACAGTGTTGTACCTGCCCTGTTAGAAGATTCCCAGGAAGTTCTTGTTGAAGTTATCAAACACAAAACAGAATGGGCCATAGTCATCATTCATCAAAACCAGGGTTGGGTTGAAACTCAACAAGAGGAAAGCTTGTTGTTGTTGTTGCTGTTGTTAGGTGCCATCGAGTCATATCCGACTCATAGCGACCCTCATGGGGTTTTCAATCACTGGTTGTCTCGGTATTGCCTCCAGAGTGGATTGCCACATCCTTCTCCCATTTTTGCAATGCTGGGAATCGAACTCCGGACCTCAGAGACTGCAGAGCAGCGCTCTACCAACTGAGCTAAATCCCAGCCCAATATTGGCTTTAGTGCCTGTGAAAACAGTGGAATAGAAAATAACACTAATTAGTGATGATGATGGTGGCCAATATTTATGGAACAGGTCCTTGGATTGTTGTTGTTGTTAGGTGCCTTTGTGTCATGCCCAACTCATAGCAATCTTCACAGGGTTTTCAATGGCTGATTGTTTGGGGATTGCCTCCGGAGTGGATTGCCACACCCATCTCCCGGGTTTTGCAGTGCTGGGAATTGAACTCAGGACCTCAGAGACTGCCGAGCAGCTCTTTACCAACTGAGCTGAATCCCAGCCCCAGAAGAGAGCTTAGTTAGAGGAAAAACTGGGGTGGTGGGGAGATGGAATGTGGGAGGGAGCAGCAGCTTCTGAGCTGGGAAAGCAGTAGGGAGGTGCCTCCGGGAACCCAGAGGGCCAAGCATTGGCCTACCTGGACGCCTGGCAGGAGGAGGAGTCTAGTTAGAGAGACTCCTGGGAAGAAGATGCTGCTTCTAGAGACCTCTCGCCCCTCACCCAGGCACAGCTGGGGTGTGGGAGGATTGGGCTGCCACGGAGGCTCAGCAATCCCTCCAGGGTTCTGACTGTCCAGGTCCCACTCCCCTGGTCACCTCTGCCTCCACGTCCCCTCAACAACCTGTCCTTCCCTGACCCCTGAGTCTCATGCACTTCTGCTCTCGACAACCCTTGCCCCCTTCACCCTCTCCCCAAGGAACACAAAAACAGGCAGCACCTACTGGCCGGGTCTCCCATCCCTAATCCAGGGTGACATTCCAGGCAAACCACCACGTTGTTTCCCTTTCTCCCATTTGGGGACCGCTTTGTGCTGACTCCACAGCACTTGTTTTGAGACAAGGGGGAAGATGTGCAGTCTATTACCCTTATAAACCAGCTCCTTTCTTCCTCTCGCTGCCATTTAAAAGGGCCTTTCTATTTGACTGAACAAGAAAAGGAACTCTAAGAGGGGAATTAACATTGTCCCCATTATATTGTCCAATTAACACTTGTCCCGTCAAAGGCTGAGTAGGAAGCCGGGAGCCTCGGTCAATGAGAACTTTTAATCCTTCAGGTAAATGCAAAGTCGCATTGAACACGATCAAAGGGCAGATCTCAATATATTCTCTCCCCAGCTCCCTCCCTCCCCCTCGTGCATAGGACTGTATGAGGCTGGTAAGTTCTGGTTTGAATTAGTTTCAACCTTCCTTTGTGGCAGCGTTGGGTGGAAGTGTGGGGGATGGTTGGTGAGACCTTTGAACACTCACACCCAGCCTCTCAATTCCCTTCCAGACAAAGACACAAACACAGACGTGTTGAAGGAAGGACGACCCAACCATCTTCTTTTTTAGAAATCTATTTCCTCCCTGCAGGTACGAGGCCCAGCACCATTATTAACAAAGTAAATTATGCAAATAATTAATCCTTTCGAGGGGTGGAATTTGGGGGTCAGTTTCCTTATTCTATAGAACGCGGGTGTGCATTGAGACCTGACCCATGAGAAACTGACAGACAAAGAGAACAGGGACTTAAGTGGGAGGGCAGAGACTCTGCAACACTGTTTTCTGGTCCCTCCTGCTGGGCCTAACACACTTCTTTTCACATAGTAGGCGCCTCAAACGTACTCGCAAATAATGGTGTCTGAAAACGTGATCTCCCTAGGAATTAATTTAAGACTCGATCACTGGTTCAGTAAGACGAAAAAGTAATATCGGTGAGAAGAGTGGAATGGCTTCGCTTCATTTAGAGACGTTCTCACCGGGGATTCCTGACCCGTTACTACAGATAATCCACAGGGCTGAGGGGAGCTTCCTGGCTGAGAGGAGAAAGGAGAAACACAATCAAGTGCAAAATCTATATGGCCCAGGGAATAGCTACTTAAATAGACTTAAAACTAAGAATACAGTATCAACAGCCTAGAAGAAACACATACTAGGAAGCTCCTGTCAAGGAGTGGGCCTCACTCCCCACCTTCTGAGGACGCGGTCTGGTAAACAGCTTTACAAAACGTGCAGAATGGTATCAGTGAGAACGTCATGCCCCTGAGGTCCACCTCGGTCAAGGTGTCTGTGGTGCAGACTTAGCTGTAGAGAGGTGTCCTGAGGCCTCCTGAAGCCTGGCATCATCCACATTGGACTGTCAAGGGGACTGTGTGGGGTTCAGATGATTTGGAGGCCTCCGTGAGCCATAGCAAGTGTTGGTATGGCTGGCCCCGGGCTGTCCTTGATGTACGCACCAGAGCCATAATGAACAAGAAAATGGATTGGTGGGTGACTCACCATCATGAGCCATTCGGTATCCACTGAGGCCATCGAGACATGGGCCAGCTGCAGGGAGGACTGAGAACAAGGGCTTCAGGCCACCCAGTCGGACCACCTCGCCAGGGTGACACCAGCCTCCCAGGTGACCTTGCTGTTCCTCTCTTCTTAGGGTTTTGGTACGTGTGTTCCTTCGCCTATAATGCCTCTCCCCACAAAGACACTCCATCACTGCATCAGGCCTTCCTCAAATGACACCGTATTAGAGAACCCTGCCATACCCATCCTGGAGAAGCCACAGCACGTGTATTCCTATCATTCCTGATGCTCTCCAATGCAGCCCTACTGTCTTTATCTTTATCACCAAGGAACAGCTTATACATCTCAATATAAACACATAGAAGGATACTACACAATATGCCGTTAAAATATATTAAACAGATATTAAAATACATACACAGTAGCCCATCCTCAGCTGAGGCTCAGCTTCTAGAGATTTTAGTTACCAGTAGTTTGAAAATATTAAAGAGAAAATTCCAGAGATTAACAATTCATAAATTTTAAATAACTTCTATGATGGCATATTGTTATAATTGTTCTATTCTATTATTATTGTTGTGGTTGTTGTTCGGTGCTGTCGAGTTGGTGTCTGACTCATAGCGACCCTACATACAACAGGCGAAACACTATTGTCAGTGCTTCTCTGGTTTTCATTGGCTTTTCAATGGCTGATTGTGTTTTGGGAGTGGGTTGCCAGATCTGTCTCCCAAGCCTACAGCTCCTGGTGTTCCCAGGCGGTCTCCCATCCAAGTACTAACCAGGCTCAACTCTGCTTAGCTTCCGAACCCTGACGGGATCAGAGGCCACAATGGTATAGCTGCAGACATTCTATTATTAGTGGCTATTATTAATCTTTTACCATGCCTAATTTGTAAACTAAATTTTAACATAGATGTGTGTATACAGAGGGTGCCAAAAATATATACACATCTTGGGACAAAAACTTCCCATCTTACTGTTTTAAGAATCCACTGTGTGCTTGTTCTGATGTGATCACAGAAACATAATCCAGAACATCATGCTACACATTGCTACTGTAAGTCAATTCAACTTCACAAAATAATACATAGATTATGTCTTCTAAATTGTGTATATGATTTTTTGGCATTCCTCTATAAGATGAGTGGGAGAAGGACACGGCAACCCACTCCTGAGACAATCCCGAAAGAGCCATTGAAAACTGTATGAGGGTGGCCATGAGTCGGACATGACTCAACGGCACCTAACAATAACAACGTATAAAGTGAAAGTATCTGTAGGAGTCTTAGAACACACTCCCCACAGATAAGAGGGACTACCAGATTTTTTCCCATGTATTTAGCCTCAGAGGACAGAATAGACATATGCCCATATTTTTGTCATCTGTCTTCCTTTTCTACCTGTTTTCCAGTGCCTTTAGGACATCCTGGTGCATTGAAGGGGCACATGAAATACTTGTTAAATGAAAGGAGTTAGGGGAGCCTGGTAACCCATGTGGGAAGTGGGGATGGAGAAGAGCCCTCGGTACTTGGGTGGTGAGCTGACTGGAAGCAGGTCACCCCAAGGCAGCATGGCCCATGGTGAGCGTCAGTGGCATTGAGGCTCAGGAAGCACTCTGATCATAATCATGACAATTAGGGTGACCATATAGTTTATCACCCCACATAGGACACTTTGGGAGTGAAAGGGAAGCCATTAATAATTACACAAAGGCAACAGACATAAAATGGGACTGTCCCGGGCAAGCTAGAATTTATGGTCACTCTGGTGATCATTAACCCGTGAAGGGAGACCCTCCAGCCGCTGTGTGTGAGTGTGGGTGGCGGGAGTCCTGGGTGCATGGCCTGGAGCTGCTTGTACTCCGAGGATTACTCTGTAGGGGTCTCCAAGGCCATAGGCCCTAGATAGGAAGGCTCTGTCCCGAAAGGAACGGACATCCAGCCTAGAAGAGCTGCGACTCACATGGGAACCCCAACCTTGAGGACACAGTGGTGGGGATCACTTCTCCATGTGGCCAGCCCACATTCGGAGCACAGAACTCCAGAGCAGGCACCAGGAGGCGAGGAGACCTCTTACAGGGAAGGAGTAGGTCTTATGTCCCATGTAACCTCCCTTCAAGCCTGGGCACGTGTGGGGCTCTGGGGCCCCAGACACATGAGTAAGGGCTGGCTGCCGCGACAGCCTGCTCTCTCACCTGGCTGAAATAGTCCTTTGTCCTGCATTGATCAAAGAAGCAGAGAAGAGACAAGCCGTCTGGAGGCCAAGAGGGTTCCTCCAAGGTCATTACCAAGATCTGTTTGAGGACAGTGATTCTCAACCTGTTTTCTCAGAGCATGAAGAATCAAATCAGCCAGGCACAGTGGCGCACGCCTGTAATCCCAGCAGCTCGGGAGGCAGAGGCAGGGGAATCACAAGTTTGAGACCAGAGGCCGTCTGCATAACTTAGCAAGACCCTGTCTCAAAAACTAAAAAAATGGGCTGGGGGTGCAGCTCAGTGGTCCAGCACTTGCACAGCATGCAAGTGCAAGGTCCTGGGTTCAAACCCCAATACTGCAAAAAAAAAAAAAAAAAAAAAAAAGTAAAAGAAATGGGCTGGGGTGCAGCTCAGTGGTCTAGTACTTGCAAAGCATGCAAGTGTGAGGCCCTGGGTTCAACCTCCAGTACCACACACACACACAAAAAAAGAACCAAATCAAACGTTCAGATCCCCACTGGATAAGAGTGAAGGTTCTAGGGTCCGACGGGATGTGGAAGCTTGATGTGTTGCCTCTTTTCCTGGCCCTGTTCCCTCTTCACTAAGTGGCTCCATGGAGTGGGGGTGGGGGACCCTGACCTCACAGAGACAGGGAACTGTCCTGGACACAGTCAAGGCTCCTCTCCACTGCAGCAGGGGTCAGAGGCTGGGCTGCCAGGCTTGGATGCTACTTTTCACTTCATCTCAGGTGGGCCTCCACGACCCTCCCATGACATCCTTCAGAGTGTGAAAGTGAACACTGGTGAGGCAACAAGAGGAATAACTGGCCAGTCCCCGGAGACTGAAGCCACGGTCTATATATGTAAACCGTCTTGTCCCCCGGGTCACCCCGAGGTCATGTTTCTGGAGCCCTCTGCCCTCCCTGGCAGAGCATCTTCTTCTGGGGCTTCTGTGAGTTCAAGCCTGTGCAAGTCTCCAGTGTTGGCCACTAGGGCTCCTCGTCACTAGTGGGTGCTGACACCCCAGGCTGGGAACTTGGGTGAGGCCAGAGAGGTATCTAAGTGCCAAATTTAAGGAGCACCACTTTTTTTTTTTTTTTTTTTTGCGGTAGTGGGGGTTGAACCCAGGGCCCCGCGCCTGCATGCTTGGCAAGTGCTGGACCACTGAGCTACATCCCCAGCCCATTTTTTTTACTTTTTGAGACAGGGTCTCGCTAAGTTAGGCAGACTTCCTCTGGTCTCGAACTTGCAATCCTTCCGCCTCCGCCTCCCGAGCTGCTGGGATGACAGGTGCGCCACTGCGCCCAGTGCAAGAGCATCACTATTAAGTTGAAATCAGCATCTTAAACCTGTCTCTTGCTCATCCCTGTCCCTGCCTTTCTGAAATGGCCAGCCTAAAAGCCTCCCCCAATCTTCCAGCTTCCTTAGAGTGGAACATCTAGAGCCCCTTGCTGATATTGATCCCTTCCCACTGAACAGCACCCATGAGTGACCGTCTGAGCCCCCTGAGGGATGGGAGCCAGTACGCCCCTGTCTGGCTGCGCTTTTATTAGGAAAGGAGGCCGCTTGAACATACAACGCAAGGCAACATGGCCACTGCTGGGCCTGGGCACATATTCTGCATTGCTCCTGGTCCTTAAGGGCC
>VMDO01012846.1:0-60578 GCA_007922755.1 Pedetes capensis
ATATAGTAAAAGATAGAGAAGACTTGGATGGGAAACTTAGATAGGAAGGGGGGAGGGGGGAAACATAGAGGAGGGTAAGGGGTAACCTATATGAATAATGCTTATCAAATTGCATATATGAAAATTGTCACAACGAAAAGCATGTCAAAATGAATCACATTATGATGTACATTAAAAATTTCTAATAAAAAAAAGAATAAAAGAAGAAAGAGAGAAAGAAAGAAAAAAAGAACATGTGCATACCTGCTCCCTCCAAAAAACCTCTTGTATGTTCTCACAAGTGGAATCTGAACTATGAAGACAGTAAGGATGAAGTGAATACTACAGAACACAGGGTGGAAGTGTTTTCACACAATCCATGGAAGGAGGTTGCGTTAGGGGGTGTTGTTTCTGTGCAGCTTCTCTCTTTTGAGTGGGTAAGTGGGATCCTGAGTGCCCATAGTCTGTCCTGCAAAATATTCCAGCTGTATTGTATTGTTAGAGAAGCAGTGGAACCTGTGGGGCCTCCCTGGAGTTCTCCCTATCCCATGTAGTTTGGGCGCCAACTCCCCAAATCGGAGATCTCCACCCCAAGTCCTACAGCATGGAAGAAATATGACTGTTATTGTGGATCTTTATAGCAGGGTTTTCTGTCCACTTGGCAGTCCACTTAGTAGATCCAGATCCCCTTGTGGTCTTGCCACTCCCCCCTGCAGTGGGCAGGATGATATCCAACCACCCCGGGGGGAATCTGCAGCAAGTCTGGCCCTGCATGGCAGTTGCGCTTGGGACTACTCTGGGACAAATTGCACCACTATGTGCTGTTTGCAGAACCAGCCACGCTCTGCCCACGTGGGACTCAGTCACCTCCGCAGACCCCAGCCTACTCCACAGTGCAGTTGGGTGACATAGAATCACCTCTGGTGTGTCTGCAATCCAGGAGCATGTGTGCCTGTATGTCTGTGAAAATCACGTCCACACAACTGTCCCACCACAACAGGAGGGAGGGAGCTGCTCTGCAGCTCTGGTCACTCTGCTAGTGCAAGTTCCTCAGGCCCCTCTGCATTCACTCCCCGCACCCTCTTTGGGATGGATGGGATGATAACATATCAACTCTCACGGATATGATGCCTACCCTCCTGCATGAGGGTCCTGCACCAGCCCAGTGACTCTGGCTGCATAGCGTGCACTGCTAGGGATGGCGATTCTGTGTGCCACTTCAAACTGACTCACCTGAAGCTTATTGTCTGTGTCCCGTGGGAAGGGTGTTGGTGTGATGCCAAGGTTGCACTCTGTGTTGTGTCTGGGCCCCTGTGGATGTGTGCATGAAATCCCCTCTGAGTCTCTGGGATCCTATCCACTGTCTGCAAAATGGTGAAATGGTGACCCAACTGCTGTCCTCTGTGTAGGTCCTCTGGAGCCAGATCTGTGATTTTGATGGGTCTGGTTTCCTCCACTGTCTCCCAGTCTAAACTATCACTGTTTCTGTCTAGTCAATGTGAGCTCCAAACTATTAACCAAGGCATCCTTCTACTCTGGGACAGAAGGCATGTGCTATCTGTTTGCCATATTCTCATCCACCTCCAAGTCCTCTGTTCATTTGTTTTTGAGATATGTCTCAGTATATATCCCAGCCTGTCCTGGTACTTGCTGTATTGCCCAGGCTGGCCTTGAACTTGCAATCTTTCTGCCTCTGCTTTCCAAGTGGTAGGAGGACAGGTAAGTACCATCATGTTAGGCTTTATGAACTATATTTTTTCAAAATGAGAAAAATAATTTATGTGAAGGGCTTAGATGAATCCACTTCACAAATGTTTGGAGCAACAGTTAACTTCAAGATCAACACTCAGTCATTTCATCAGATGCAAATTAAATTCCCAACTCATTTATTGTGCCTATTTTGTGTAATTTTGTGTAAATATAAGCAACTATTGTTATCATAGTGTTCACACTCTGAGTCCTTTTGTATTGTTTTTTTTACATATTCTAGCCCCACAAACCTGTAAAATTTTAAACCAATGTGACTAGTAGCAAAAGTGGTCAGGGCGTCTTTTCTCCTTCATGACTCATTTCTTTTTGTCTGGGCCTACTCTATAGACATCATATAATTGTGTTTTGCACATTATCTTCTCCTTTATTTGAAACCCAGAGAGGAATTATCAAAGTGAAAAGAAAGGCTCTTCAGAGATGAACAATACAGGCAGGTTCTTTGCTTATAATTATATTTGTTGGCTAGCCTAATAGGATTTTGTATTTTAATAAAAAGTGTTTCTGAATTGCTTTTTAGTTTCTCATCATTATATTAATTGTGACTGTGGTTTTTGAGAGAAAAGAACTAAATTTTCTATTTTTTAAAGCAAAATTACCTAATTTTGTATAATCATTTTCTTTCTTTTCCTTTTTTATTTTTTTGAGACAGGGTCTTGTTGAATAGCCTGGAACTCTCTACATACCAGGCTGGCCGTGAACTTACACTGATCCCCTTGCCTCAGCCTACCAAGTGCTGGGATGTCAGGCATGTGCCACCATGCTTGACTTCTGCATTGTCATTTTCAACCATACAAAAGCCAACATTTAAAATGAGCCAAGGCAGCTGGGCATGGTGGTGCACACTTGCGGGCCTGAGGAATGAGTTTGAGGCCATCCTGGGTTACATAGTGAGCTCCTGGCCAGAGCCAGGGATACACAGCAAGGCCCTGTCTCAAAAAAAAAAAAAAAGCCTGGGATAAAAATTATGGTTTTCAGGCTGGGAGAGGTAAGTGATATGACATATACATAATTTTTGTACTTGAGAGATTCAATTTGACACCAACAGGAAAAGGTTTTTTTTTTTTTTTTTTTCTGAAGAGAAAATATCTTGTATTTTAATTCTTTTTTTTTTTGTGGTACTGGGGGTTGAACCCAGGGTCTCATGCCTGCATGCTTTGCAAGTACTGGACCACTGAGCTGTGCTGCCAGGCCAATTTTTTAAACTTTTTTGGGACAGGGTCTCTCTAAGTTACGCAGACTGCCTCTGGTCTTGAACTTGCGATTCTCCCACCTCCACCTTCTGAGCTGCTGGGATTACAGGTGTGCACCACCACGCCTGGCCCTGTATTTTAATTCTTAATGTATTTGGCTATAGATAGTTCTATTAGAATTACTTTAGTGTTTTTCTGATTTATTTGGTACTTAGCAAAGGGATTACTTTAGCTCTTTCATTTCAATTCATTGTTGTAAAATTCTTTAATTAAAACTCTTAGTGTCTAGTGAGATTAACAAAATAATTCTGAGAGATTATAGTACATACATATCAAAATTAGATATCTCCCGGAGACAAAAATAAGTAAAGACATATAAAAGTTAAACAATATAATAAATAAACTCATATGTGTGTGTGATTGCATGCATGCATGTGCCCAGATATAGAGGAAATCAGTAGATCCTTATATCTGTTGAAAAGAAAAGATACACTATTACCCCTATATATTCATGAAAGATTTAAATTATTTTAGCTCAGGTGGATGAAGTGATACATGCCTGTAATCCCAGTGACTTGGGAGGCTGAGGCAGGAGGATCATGAGATCGAGGACAGAGGCAGCTTGTGAAACTTAGCAAAACTCTGTCTTAAATATTAAAAACTGGGCTGGGAGTGTGACTCAGTGGTACAGCACTTGATGAGGGTCCTGGCTTCAGCCAACCAAAGACCACATGCAAAAAATTAGTTGATCATGGGGATGAGGGTGTAGCTCAGTGGTAGAATATGTGCTTAGCATGTGGGAGGACCTGGATTCAATCCTTAGCACTAAAAATAAAAGCAATCCCATATTTGGTCCAAAGAAATTCTTAATACATTAAAATAAGGTTTCCCATAGGTCACATTCTTGACTTAGAAGCTCTGATAACTTTTATGAGACAAAATAATCTGTATGTGAAAAGAATTCAATACCACCTAAGCCAATACAGTTTGGTTTACAGTATAATGTTAATATAAAGTCACTGAATACACATTGAAATGTTGCCATAGTAACAGTAATTTTCATGAAATGACTTTATAGACTAGATTCTTGAGTGATGACATGCCTTTTTATTTGCTTTGAGGCATCTTTAATATGCATACTTGTTCTCATGTGTGTTTTCTCTCTCTCTCATCTACTTGAGGAATAGAAAATGAGAAAAAGACCTGTACTTGATGCAATTCTTTGATTAATAGTAACAGAAATTAATTTTGGCTCATTTAGGTGAAAAAAATACTTACTAGTATGATAAAAGGACAGTTCACAGAGTTGAAGGAAATGTTGAATAGACAGGCTTCAGAGGTATCAAGAAAATGGAGCAGCTCTGAGGATCTGAGGGGTAGTAATCACAGGACAGCCTCTTCAGGGCAACTGTAAAGGTGAGCAAGTGTTTATTTATTTTTGTCCCTCTGTGTTCAAGGCTTACATTCCAAGGAGTTGCTGATCTGCTTGGTTCAAGAAAAAAAAATCTGTTTGTGTACACACACACACACACACACACACAAACACACACACACACACACACACACATTTTTTATACAAAGATTGCCCCAGGGGTTCAAAGCTGCTTTCAGATTATAAATCATAAACCATAAATAATAGACTTGGATGACCATAAAAGACATGTCAGACTCAAAGGAGAAACATATTATGCTCAAACAGCCTCATTTCTCTGCACAGTTTTCTTAAAATTTCTCTTTCTTTTGTATTTTATCTTTTATGCATTTGTGTCTTCCTATTGTATTATCTGGCTTTTCTTCATTTCTGAATTTTCATCAGTGAATTTCATTCATGAGGGTATTCTGATTTTTATGTTCTCTTTCAGAGCTTCACCTGTGGGATCTCCCACAGCCCTTCCTGCCTTCCTAGGCAATGTCCAAAAATGCTACAGATTTCTAGATCTCACTTTCCCTCTTTCTTCTGTCCTCTTTCCTTAGTTGCCTCCTTTTAAGACCAGCTAAATATAAAAACAGAAGTGTTACCATATTATTAACAGTGAATTAATGCTACTTTTGGAAGACTCCATTATTATTCCTAGTTCTTCAACCCTCCCCACCATTTGTCATGTGACTTTGCAGTTCCTCTCATTGGAGATTAAGTATATTTCCCTATTCCACTGATGCTGGGATTGGCTATATGATTTGCTTTGGTCAATGGGACATTAGTAGACATGATAGCAAATGCTTCAAGTATGCTTGTGGGTTTTGGCTTGTCCTCCTGTTCTATATTGCTATGAACATATCCCAGCACATATCCCACTTGGTTGAAGTGGGTTATTCTACTATTCTCAGAAGAGTAAGTGGCATATGGAGCAGAGTTGCCCCAACCAATTCATATACCCACACTCTGAGGCTGACTTGTTCCAGCCAGACCTGGAGCCTTATGAACATGAGATTAAATGCTTCTTGATGCATGCCCCTCAATTTTGGGAGAAATCTGTTATGCAGCATTTTTTTGTGGCAATACTTAACTAATACCTTATTTATTTTAGGAAATGTATTTTTATTTAGGCTGAGGTTTTCTGGAGTTTACACCTTAATGCATGTTGGAGTTTTAGAGAGATTCACACAGGACAGAGAGAAAAGACAGGGCATAAGTCATCTTGTTGGATTCCCTTCATGTGCAATAGGAACAAAAAACCTACTAAGTGCATGTTGGTTTTGCATACTAAGTTATCAATTTTTCACTAGAAAATGAAATAGATTTTGAAAATCTCTTATAACATGGTAGAATTGCCAGAGTTCTTCCCAGTAAGTACATTTGCATTGTAATTCTAGTATAGATTAGCATGTAACTGTAGTTATCATTAGCTTGTCAGGGCTCTGATAGGTCCTTGAAACTCTGCTTAACATGGTATCCAGCAGGTTTTTGTGCTAAAGTCTTTATGGGAGAAGTCATAGTTCCTGGAACTTGCTCTTGTCTATGAGATTAACTTTGAGTTTTTTCCCCCTAAAACATGTTTATTAGAGGCTCCTCATTTGTGTCAGTTGTAAGTATATAGAGGAGTGCTTATCAGTCATCCATAGCTTCCACTTCTGTTCTGAGAAGATAGCATGAACTGTATTTTTAAATCTTTATAGTTTCCATGCTTACAAAAATACCTGCTTCTTATAAAATAGCCAAACATTGCTTTAGTAAATGACATTGTAAATAAAAGCTCTCAGTAATTCTGTACTTCAGAAAATTATTCTAATTCCTTCAGTTTTTTTCTATGCACAAACTATACACATATTTCTTTTACAGAAATAGGATTACCTGACAGCCATTTGGCAGCTTGCTTTTTTCTATGTAACAATGTATTGGAGATATCTCTCTTTGTTATTCAATATTATTGTTTTATTTTTTCTTATTTTTTATTTTCTTAACAAAAATACTTGTTTATTTCCCCCTTCCCTTTATAGGTAAATGTTGGTGGGGTACAGAGTAATACAGTATTAGCTCTTTCCATTATGCAACTATTACATCACTTTTGGTTACACTTTTATCATCTTACAATGTTTATGGAATCTTTTGACTAATATGTAGTAAAACTCCTATGCATATTTGGGTTATGTTCCCCTATTTTTCCCATGTACTCATGAAATTGTATCATTTACATTGAGATTATCCTCTTCCCCTTTATCTTCCCACATGATTCTCTTCTCTATCCCACCTCCTGTAATTTTCCCCTCCCTTTGCTAGTTCCCTCCCTACCCCTTTCTATTCTTTGTATTGTCCCTGCTTTGCTAAGTTTAACTGTGCATTTTTATATATCAACTCATGTATACAATTTTTTCTTCCTTTAAGATTCAGTTCCCACATATGAGCGAAAATATTAGATTTCTCTCTCTCTCTCTCTCTCTCTCTCTCTCTCTCTCTCTTTTTTGCGGTACTGGGGGTTGAACCCAGGGCCTTGCGCCTGCATGCTTTGCAAGTGCTGGACCACTGAGCTGCACTCCCAGTCCATCTTTTCACTTTTTGAGACAGGGTCTTGCTAAGTTACGCAGACTACGTCTGGTCTTGAACTTGCGATCCTCCTGCCTCCGCCTCCCAAGACTCTGGGATTACAGGTGTGCACCACCACGTCTGGCAGATTTTTCTCTTTTTAAGCCTGTTTTTGCTCACTTAAGATGATATTCTCCAGTTCCATCCATTTTGATGCAAATGACATTATTTTATTCTTTTTTTATTGCTGAGAAATATTCCATTGTGTATATGTACCATAATTTTTTAAATACATTCTTCTGTTGATGGTCACCTTGGATGGTTCCATATCCTTGCTATTGTGAAGAGTGCTGCATTGAATATGGAGACGCAAGTGTCTCTGTGATATGATGACTTGTCTCCTTTTGGGTATATTCCCAGTAGTGGTATAGCTGGGTCATATGGCAGTTCTATTTTTAGTTTCCTAAATCCATATTGATTTCCAAAGTGGTTAAACCAATTTACAGTCCCACTAACAGTGTAAATTCATTTTTCTCCACATCCTTGTCAGCATTTGTTATTACTTGTTTGTTGATTTTGGCCATTCTCATTGTAGTTAGGTGGAATCTCAGAGTTGTTTTGATTTGCATTTCCCTAATGGGTAGTGATATTGAAGGGTTTTTTCGTGTTCTTAGTCTTACAATCACCTTCATTTGAGAATTATCTGTTCATTTCATTTGCCCATTTGTGCATTGGGTTATTTGAAATCTTGGGATTTGCCTTCTTGAGTTCTTTGTAAATTCTAGAAATTAGTTCTCTGTTGGATGTATAGAATGTGAAGATTTTCTCCCATCCAATAATCTTTTTCTTAACTGTTGATTATTTCCATTTGCAGCACAGAAGCTTTTTAATTTCAGGTAATCCCATTTGTCAATTCTTGGTATAATTTTCTCAACAATTAGAGTCTTATTAAGGAAGTGCTTTCCTATGCCTATGTGTTGGAGCATGTTTCCTATCTTTTCTTCTAGTAGTTACAAGGTTTCTGGTTTTATGTTGAGATATTTCATCCATTTCAAATTGACTCTCATGCAAAATGACATGTATGGGTCTGTTTTCATTTTTCTGCAGATAGAAAGCCAAGTTTCCTGGGACCCCCAGGAATTTGTTGAAAAGGCTATATTTTCCCCAATTTGCATCCTTAGTCCCTTTGTCAAAGATCAGTTGGCTATAGTTGCGTGGGCATATTCTGGATCTTCAATTCTGTTCCACTGGTCTTCATGCATATTTTTGTGCCAGTATGAAGCTGTTTTTGCTACTATAGACCTGTAGTATAGTTTAAAGCCAGGAATTGTGATCCCACCTACACTGGTCTTGCAGCTTAAGATTGTTTTGGCTTTATGTGGTTTTCTGTGTTTCCATATGAATTTTGGGATTTTTTTTCTATTTCTGCACAGTCTGTCATTGGAATTTTAATGGGGAGTGCATACAATTTCTCAAAGTAGTCCCTGATGATTTTCTGGATTTTATTAGTACTGGTGGTTATGATTCCTTTCTCATCTCTAATTTTTTCAACTTTTGCCTTTTCTTTCTTTTGGTGAGACTGGCTAGTGGGGCATCTATTTTATCATCTGTTCAAAGAACCAGTTCTGAGTCTCATTAAGTCTTTGGATTGTCTTTTTAAATTCTAATTGAGATAGCTCTACCTTGATCTTGATAATTTCTCCTTTTGAGATTGGTTTATTGTTGGCTTTCTAATACTTTGAGATATGTCATTAAGTTATTTACTTGGCCCATTCCTAACTTATTGATGAAGGTGCTCATGGCTATCAACTACCTCTTAGAACTGCTTTTGCTGGATCCCATAAACTTTGTAGGATTTGTTCTCATCCTCATTTGATTGCAAGAAGTTTTAAATTTCTGGTTTAATGTCTTCAACAATCCTTTGATTATTCTGCAATGTATTTTTTAGTCTCCATGAATTTGTAAAATCTCTGAATTTTTTCTTATTTTTGTGTTCTAATTTTATTCCATTGTGATCTGATAAGGTACAAGGGTTGATTTCTACTTTTTTGTATTTATTAAGGACATTTTTGTGGACTAAAATGTGGTCTATCTTAGGAAAAGTTCCATGTGGTGCTGAGAAGAATGCATATTCCTCATCAGATGGGTGGAAGATTCTGAAGACATCTTTAAGTTCTAGTTGGTCTGTGGTGCAGTTGAAGTCCATTGTTTCTTTGCTGAGTTTTTGTTTTGATGACCTGTCTCTTGGTTAAAGTGGGGTATTGAAATCTCACATAATTATTGTGTCTGGTCCAATATATTCCTTTATTTCCAATAAAGTATGTTTTATGAAGCTAGGTGATTCTGCATTTGGAGAGTATATATTAAGTAACATCATAGGTTCCTGGTTGGTTGTTCCTTTTAATAATATGTAATGTCCTTCTTTGTCTTGTCTGATTAGTTTGGAATTGAAATCTAATCTGCCCAAAATTAGTATCACAACTCCTGCTTTTTTTGTTTTCCCCCTGCTTGGTATATTGTTTTCTAATCTTTAATTTTCAACCTTTACTAGTCTTTATGGGTTAGGTAAATCTTGGATGCCACATATCAAGGGTTTATGTTTTTTAACCCAATTTTCTAGTCTATGTCTCTTGATTGGTGAGTTAATCCATTTATATCAAGAGTGATCTGGTTGTAAGGACTATTGTTTTGTTGATGGTTAGTTGCAACCCATCTCTTTAAAGTATTGAAAAGTAAAGATGTCACATTGAAGATGAAGGTGCATCTGACTCATGACATGGTATTTTCAGTCACATGATATGGTTGTGAAAGCTGGACATTGAACAAGAGAGACAGGAAAAGAATTAGTGCCTTTGAATTATGGTGCTGGGGACATCTATTGAATATGGGCTGCCAAAAGAACCAACATGGGCTGGGATTTAGCTCAGTTGGTAGAGCACTGCGCTGCAGTCTTTGAGGTCCCGAGTTCAATTCCCAGCACTGCAAAAATGGGAGAATGGCCTGGCAATCCACTCCCAAGGCAATCCCGAAATAGTAAGCCATTGAAAACCCTATGAAGGTAGCTATGAGCCAGATACCGACTCGACAGCACCTAACAATAACAATAACAAAAGAACCAACAGATGTGTCTTAGAAGAAGTGCAACCAGAGTGCTCCTTGGAAGCAAGATTGGCCAGACTGTGTCTTACATATTTCAGACATGTAGTCAGGAAAGATTTCCAGCTCTTGCCTTAGGTTTGGGAAGTTTTCATCTAACATTTCTTTGAATAAATTTCCTAATCTTCTCATGTTATTTTCTGCTCCTTCATGGACCCCCTGAATTCTTAGGTTTCATTTTCTCATTTTGTCAGGAATCTCTTGAAAATCTTGTTTATATTGCTTCATCATTCTCTCTTTCTTAGCTTGTGAATAAATATCTTCTTTTTCTTCAGTTTTAGGGACCTATTTTCAGGTTCATTCATCTTTAGACTGAAGATTCTACCATAATGTTGAGTTGGTTTAATTTTTCTTGCATCTCTAGGATCATTGCTTGTTTTGCCCCTGGAAGGCAAAATAGCCTGAGGCTTTTCCTTTCTCCCATCTCTGACGGTGTCCTGAGGGCTGCAGGAGTCCGTGCCCCTCACCTGAGGGTCCCAAGTGAATTTGTGTTTAGTATCTGTGTGCATGATGCCGCCTGTCCGAACCTCCAGGCCAGACTGGGAGGTGCATTCCTCACATAGAGTTGGCTTGTTTTTGTTCTTAAGTTTTTAAGCTCTGGAGAACTTCTCCTCCAAATGAGACACATTTTTGCCCAATGAATCATAGATTTCATGGTGGTATCTTTAAGGTCTTTTAGTATATTGATAAGTAATGATCTGAATTCTCCTTCAGGCATCTCCAGGAATCTGGTTTCCCTGATGTTATCTGTTGAGGGGATTTGGTCTATAGGATATTCCCATCCAGCATGTCTTTTCATGTTTTGTGTGTTTTTATGCTGAAGCTTTCTCATTCGTTAGTCTGGATGCTAGGTCCCACCTCTCCATGTGTAAAGAGAGTCTCTCCTCAGTGTTCCCTTGAGTTTGGGTATTGACAAGTTGCTGGTGCTTCTCTTTCCCTCCTGCACCCCATAGTTACAGCCTCAGTGTCCAGTGCTGAGCTCCTGCTGCAAACTCTGCATTCAGCACTGCTCCCTCAGCTTCTCTCCATCCCCTGCATTCATAGCCCCCAATTGATTGACAGCTCAAACCATGTGTCTTAGGTTCCCCAGATGATGTCACTACTTCTCCATATCACAGGCCCTACCAGGCCCCAGATGCACCTTATTTTGAACAAATTCTCCTAGGCTCTGGGAACCAGCAGTTCCTGCCACTCTTCACTGTCCCTTGGACTCTCCACTCCTCATTTTCCCTCTCTCCAGCTTGATGTTCCAATGGCACCAGGGGCCAGGGATGTTACTGTCTCTCCTAGAGAAAACAAACAAACAAGAAAACCAAGGGAGCCACCACTCACAGCTCACAGACCCTTGTTTGGCCTCTTCCCTGGAGAGTCCTGGAGACCTCTGTTTTGACCACCTTCCCTCCTATCAGCTGCGACTGTGTGAGAGGGTCCTGCCACACTTTCCCCAGCTGAGCCTCTTTGCTGGGCACCCCACAATTCCGTCTTCCTGCCTCTTGCTGTCTAGTAAAGCCATGCTGGGTTTTTGGTCAGCCGTGTCCCTTTTGGTGCCTCTGCTTATAGACCAATTTTCATTGTTCTCTGGTATAAAGTTTCCTTACTGGTGGTGACAGCATTATTTTGAGATTTCTCAATTCTGCCACATGGAAAGGGATTTTCCCTATACACTCTTTTGCTGAAAGCCAGCAAATCTGGGGGAGGGGCTTCCGTACAGCATCCCTCTGGTGGGGATGATGGTGGGATGTCCGCACTGTTCTCTTGGGCTGGACTGAGTTTCAAGGTACACCATCAGTGCTGCACTAGCAGGTGATGGTGTGTAACTTCCAGTTGTTCTGAGACTTACTGCTCCCCTGCAGAGCTTGTGTGCACCAAGGTCTTGCCGTAGGGAGCATAACCCAAACAGCAGTGGCAGATGGTGGTGGGATGAGGCTCTGATTCCACACTTTCTGGTGAGTACTGGCTTCAAGGCTCACTCACTGATCCCATGCTGCAGTGGGCAGAATGATAGCATGTCACTCCTAGTAGACCTAAAGCCTGTGCTTTTGTGCAGAACTCATGCCACACCATACTCCTATCACACACTGAGCAACCAGGAATTCCTTGGAGAGGAGATGGGGAATTGTATTGCTGGCACTGATTATGCTTCTTATCCCTGGTGCTCACTCACCAGACTCTCTATGAAAAGTACCACCAGCTCTTTGGCAGCAGGATGTTGGCAAGTTGCCAGGGCTGTGTTCTGCAGGCAAATCTGAGCCATAGGCTCCCGTGTGGAATTTTCCCTGCACTGTATGCTCTCCATGTTCTGCAGTGGGATGATAAGGGATCATCTGCAGCACTTTCTCAGTTGTGTTTATGGTTTGGACTGTCCCTTTGAACTCCTCCTCCAAACTCTCTTCACAGTCTGTACAACCCACTTCATGCTGGTGGAATTGTTGGTGGGTTTCTTGCTGGTCAAGTTCTGTTCTTCACAAAAATACTTGTAAAGTGATTCTCTTCGAGTCATAATTTTATCTTTTTTCTGGGATCATATAATAAAACAACATAATTGTTTATTCACAACTGCTAAAAACAGTGAAAACTTGGAAGAAAAAAAATTAAAAAGGATATTACATAACCAAAATCAACTTTAAAAAGCCCACATGATAAAAATTCATATTCTTTACTTAGGAGTGGCCGTCATTCTGAGCCAAAATTTTGCTTTCAGTTTAGACATGTATTTTATACTTTAGTATAAACTCCTCAGGAAAAATGACATTAGAGGGAAAGGAACTGGTAGAAGCCTGCAATGATGACAGCCATAACAAGTGACAGGTGCCATTCTGACCTTGAAGAGTGATTCAGAATAAGCCATTTCAAAAGGCCTGTATCAAAAGGTTTACAAAACATTAGAGCATTTTAGGATAGAAGTAAAGGACCAACAATTGTTGAGATTTCCTGACAGTAGGCCCCGGGGGAGGGGGAACTGATTTTCTTAATGATGGTCCTGAGGCAGAGGTAAAGGGTCATTATTGCCCATTCTTTTGAAACAGGAAAATTGTTGTGCATTTTAGGAAAAGTTTAATCATAAGGTGTAAAATTTTCAAATGTTTAAAGGGCCAGATCCAGTTATATGAAGAAGATAATTGGGTTGCTTCTTCTTTTTGAATAAACTCAGTGTTTATTGAATAACTTCTTCTTATTGAATAAACTCAGTCGGGGATTGAAAAGCAGTATGATTCACTTCCCAGGCTCTCTTGCACTTAGCCTGGCTGTGAGACCAAGTGCATCAAGGGGAATATGAGAAGAAGTTAGGGACATATCCTTTAGATCTGGGCCATAAACAATATCTTTCTCCTTCTCCCCCCTTTATTGGTAAATATTGTTGGGGTACAGAAAAATATAGCATTTGCTTTTTCCATTATGCAACTATTACATCACTTTTGGTTATACTTTCATCAACTTTATTAAATTTATGGAACCTTTTGACTAATATGTAGTAAAACTCATATGCATATTTGGGTTATATTCCCCTATTTTTTCCCATGCCTGCAGCTGTAGCACTATGGTGCCCGATCCAGTCAGATCTTAGCAGCTAAACAGGGTTAGGCCTGGTTAGTACTTGAATGGGAGACCACCTGGGAACACCAGATACTGTAGGCTTGGAAGAAGCACTGGGCAACCCACTCCCAAAAATCAATCCACCATTGAAAATCCTATGAATAGTAGAGAAGCACTGATAATAGTGTTTCACCTGTTGTACATGGGGTCACTATGAGTCGGATACTGACTTGATGGCATCTAACAAAAACAATTTTTCCCATGTATTCAGGAAGTTGTATCATTTACATTGAGATTATCCTCTCCTCCCATATCCCTTTACATTGTTTCTCCTCCCCATCCAACCTTCCACAATCTTCATTGCCCTATGCTAGTCCCCTCCCTCCTTCTTTCTACTTTATATGTTCCCTTCTTTGCTAAGTTTAATTGTGCATTTTTATATATCTACTTATGTGTAGTTTTTTTCTTCTTTTAAGTAATATTCAGCTCCCACATATGAGTCAGAACATAAGGTATTTCTCTTTTTGAGCTGGTGTTTGTCCAATTAAGATGATATTCTCCAGTTCCATCCATTTTGCTGCAAGTGATGTTATATAGTTTTTTTTATCGTTGAGTAATATTCCATTGTGTATATGGATCATAATTTTTAAATCCATTCTTCTGTTGATGGGCATCTTGACTGGTTCTGTATCCTTGCTAATGTGAAAAGTACTGCATTAAATATGGAGGTGGAGGTATCTCTGTGGTATGATGACTTGTCTCCCTTTGGATATATTCTGAGGAGTGATATTGCTGGGTCATATGGCAGTTCTATTTTTAGTTTTCTGAGGTATCGGTATATTGATTTCCAAAGTGGTTGAACCAATTTATAGTCCCACAAATAGCGTTAAGAGGGTTTCTTTTTCTCCAGATCCTCACCAGCATTTGGTATTAGCTTTTTTTTTTTTTATCTTGGCCATTCTTACTAGAGTTACGTAGAATCTCAGAGTTGTTTTGATTTGCATTTCCCTAAAGGGTAGGGATATTGAGCATTTTTAAATGTGTTTTTTAGCCTTATGAATGTCTTCATTTGAGAACTGTCATTTCCTTTGCTTACATGTGTATTGGGTTATTTTTTATCTTGGGATTTGCTTTCTTGAGTTCTTTGTAAATTCTAGAAATTAGTCCTCTGTCCGATATGTAAGACGCAAAGATTTTCTTCTGTTTAGTGGGCTTTTCCTTAACTCTGTTGTGTCCTTTGCTATATAGAAGTTTTTAACTTCATGTAATCCCATTTGTCAATTATTTATGTGATTTCCTGAGCAATTGGAGTCATGTTAAGGAAATGCTTTTCCATGCTTATGTGTTGGAGCATGCTTCCTGTATTTTCTTGTAGTAGTTTTAAGGTTTCTGGTTTTTGACCCGCATCTCTCAATATGCACATGAGTTAACTCAAAATGGATAAAAGACCTCAACATAAAACAGAAACTTTAAAGTTAATAGAGGATGTTGTTGTTGTTGTTAAGTGCCATCGAGTCGAGTCCGACTCATAGCGACCCTATGTACAGTAGATTGAGATAGAGGATAGGATAGGCAATATGCTCCAACATATAGGCACAGGAAAGTATTTCCTTAATAGGACTCCAACTGCTCAAGAAATTGCAACAAGAATTGATAAATGGGATTACATGAAATTAAAAACTTCTGTACAGCAAAGGAAACAATCAACAAAGTCAAGGAAATCCCCACTGAATGGGAAAAAATCTTCACATCCTATACATTGGACAGAGATCTAATTTCCAGAATTTATAAAGAACTCTAGAAAAAAATCCCCAGGGAAACAAATAACCCAATACACAAATGGGCAAAGGAACTGAACAGAGAGTTTGCAAATGAAGAGGCCCATAAAGTCATGAAACACATGAAAAAATGCTCAATATCCCTAGCCATTAGGGAAATGCAAATCAAAGCAACTCTGAGATTTCACCTTATACCAGTAAGAATGGCCAATATCAATAAAACAAATAACAAAAAATGCTGGTGAGGTTGTGGAGAAAAGGAACCCTCTTACACTGCTGGTGGAGCTGTAAATTAGTCCAATCACTTTGGAAATCAATATGGAGGTATCTTTAAAAACTAAAAATAGATCTACCATGTGACCCAGCTATAACACTATTGGGAATGTGTACCCAAAGGGAGAAGTGTCATCATACCACAGACACCTGTATCTCCATGTTCAATGCAGCACTTTTCACAATAGCAAGGACATGGAATCAATCAAAGTGCCCATCAACAGAAGAATGGATAAAAAATCTATGGTACATATACACAATGGAATACTACCCAGCAATTAAAAAATGAAATAATGTCATTTGCAGCAAAAATTGGAGAAAATTATTTTAAGTGAATGAGCACAAGCTCAGAAAGAGAAATACCACATGTTCTCACTCCTATGTGGAAGTTGAATCAAAATTAAAAGAAGGATAAAATCCTGTATAGAAATCAGAACATAATAAAAAGTTAAAGTCAATTTAGCAGATAAGGGAAAATTTAGGGAGCAGGAAGAAGGAGGGAGGGCTCTAGCAAAAGGAAGAAATGATGGGAGAAGAAAGAAGGGAGAGGAGGAACAAGGAAGAGCGAGGAATGAGAGAGAGGGAGATCTCAAAGTAAACAGCCCAACTTTAATAGTTCAGGAAATAATTATAATAATACTGGTAATACCAAAGAATTGTAATAACACAAATGGGCTAGAAAACTCATGTAATATTACTGACAATGTAAAAATATAGATCTACTACAGAAAAAGTTTTGACCTTAAACATAATTGGGATCCAAGGATATATAGAAAAATATTCCCACGAAAAGACATGCAAGTGGAAGAGAGGCCTTTGGTGTGTGTGGGTAGGATGGGGGGAGGAAGTGCACAAGAGGGTAAGGGGGAACTTATCTGTGCAATGTACAATGAAATGCACACATGGAAATGTCACAATGAAATGCATGTCAGAATGAAACACATTAAGTTGTGCATTAAAAATTTCCAATAAAAAAGGTTTCTGGTTTTATGTTGAGGTCTCTTATCCATTTTGAGTTGACTCTCATGCAAATTGAGGTGTACAGGTCTGTTTATACTTTTATGCAGATGAATATCCAATTTTCCTAGCACCATTTGTTGAAGAGATTATCTTTCCTCCATTTTGTGTCCTTAGCTCCTTTGTGAAAGATCAGGTGGCTGAGGTTGTATGGGTGTATCTCTGGATCTTCAACTCTGTTCCATTGGTCTTCAAGCCTATTTTTGTGCCAGTACCAAGCTGTTTTTGCTCCTATCAACCTGTTGTATAGTTTAAAGTCAGGAGTTATGATCCTGCCTGCACTGATTTTGAAGCTTAAGATTGTTTTGGCTATATGTGGTCTTTTGTGTTTCCATATGAGTTTTTGGATTTTTTTTTCTATTTTTGCAAAGTCTGTCATTAGAATTTTAATGAGGATTACATTAAATCTGTAAGTTGCTTTTGGCAGTATAGCCATTTTTACAATATCGATTCTCCCAATCCATAAGCATGGGAGGTTCTTCCAACTTCTAGTATCCTCTGTGATTTCTTTCTTTACTGTGTTGAAGTTTTCCTTATGGACATCTTCACGGTCTTTGGTTAGATTGATTCCTAAGCATTTAAGTTTTTTTTGTGGGCTATTATGAAAGTAACTGTGGCCTTAATTTCCTTCTCTTCCTGTTCACAATTTGTGTAAAGGAAGGCTACTGATTTTTGAGTGTTAATTTTGTATCTTGCTACTTTGCTGAAGGAGTTAATTAGGTCTAAATGTTGTCTGCAGGAGTTTTGGGGGTCCTTTAGGTAAAGGATCATGTCATCCACAAATAAGGACAATTTGACTTCTTCCTTGCTTATCTGTATCTCTTTGATTTCTTTCTCTTATCTGGTTCCTGTGGCTAGGACTTCAATCAAAATATTGAATAAGAGAGGAGAGAGTGAACATCCTTGTCTTGTTCCTGATCTTACAGGAAATGGTTTCAATTTTTTTCCATTTACTATGATATTGGCTGTAGGTGTGTCATAAATGGCCTTCATGATATTGAAGTATTTCCCTATTATACCCATCTCCTCCAGGGGTTTTATTATGAAAGGGTATTTTACTTTATCAAAGGATTTCTCAGTATTGATTGAGATGATCATGTGATTTCTGTCTGCAAGTCTCTTAATATGTTGAGTCACACTGATTTTTTTTTTTTTTTTTGGTGGTACTGGGGATTGATCCCGGGGCCTCACACCTGCATGCTTTGCAAGTGCTGGACCACTGAGCTGCATCCTCAGCCCTTTTATTTTTTTTCCTTACTTCCTGAGACAGGGTCTCGCTAAGTTACATAGACTTCCTCTGGTCTCGAACTTGCAATCCTCCTGGCTCCGCCTCCCAAGCCACTGGGATTACAGATGTGCGCCACCACGCCCAGCACACTGATTTATTTTTGTATGTTGAACCAGCCTATGTGGAATGAAGCCAATTTGATCATGGTGTATAAACTTTTTTATGTGTTGCTGAATTATGTTTGCCAGGATTTTGTTGAGAATTTTTGCATCCGTGTTCACCAAGGAAATTGGTCTGTACTTCTCTTTCTTAGATGTGTCCTTGCCCAGTTTTGGTATCAGGGTGATGGTGATTTGATAGAATGAGACTGATAGTGCCCATTCTTTTTCTACTTTTTGAAGTAGTTTGAGGAGAATAGGTTTTAATTCTTCTTTGGTGGTTTGACAGCATTCTGCTGTGAACTTGTCAGGGCCTCAGCTTTTCTTTGTGGGGCGGCATTTTATTACCTTCTCTATTTTGGTTTATGTTATGGGTCTGTTTAGATTGCTTATGTCCTCTAGGTTTAATTTTGGTAAATCCTGTGTTAATGAACTCATCCATATTGTCTATATTTTCATTTTTTGGGAATATAATTTCTCAAAGTATTCCCTGATGATTTGCTGGATTTCATTGGTATTGGTGGTTATTAACCCATTCTCATCTCTTAATTTTTTTCAACTTTGGCCTTTTCTTTCTGTTGGTGAGACTGTCTAGGGGAGTATCTGTTTTATTAATCTTTTCAAGAATGGTTCTTAGTCCCCTTAGTTCTTTGAATTGTCTTTTTAGATTCTAATTGGGATTTCTCTGCCTTGATCTTGTTAATTTTTGTTTGTATGCTCCTTTTGGCATTGGCTTATTTTTGGCTTTTTAATGCCTTAAATTGTATCATTAAGTTATTTAAGTGGGCCTTTCCTAACTTATTGATGAAGGTACTTATGGCTATCAGTTTCCCTCTTAGAACTGTCTTTGCTGGATCCCATAAATTTTGGTAGGATGTATTCTCAGCATCATTTGATTGCATGAATTTTTTAATTTCTTCAATAACTCATTGGTTATTCATCAGTATATTATTTAGTCTCCATGAACTTGTAAAATTTCTGAAATTTTCTGTTTTTGAGTTCTAGTCTTATTCTATTGTGATCTGATAAGGTACAGTGGATTATTTCTACTGTGTTGTATTTATTGAGGCCATTTTTGTGGACTAAAATGTGGTCTATCTTAGGAGAAATTCCATGTGGTGTTGAGAAAAATGTGTATTCCTCATCAGATGGATGGATAATTCTGAAGACATCTGTAAGTTCCAATTGGTCTATGGTGCAATTTAAGTCCATCATTTCTCTGTTGATCATCTTTCTCCTTCTTTCCTGATGTGTTGGTATGAGGTTGATGTACAAGGCAACCAAAAATGTCATGTGTTGAAGATGGTGAGCCCCACTTAGTCTGGTTCCTGTCTTTTTTTTTCTCACTCAGATAGACAGGATTTTTAAATAAGCAAGTGATTTTCTTTTTGTTCAGCTATTATGCCAATCTTTTTAGCTGCAAACATTACCTCTACTTACAGTATACTACAGCATTAAGACGCTTTTGCCCTGTGAAGACCTATGATCTATGCAGATAGTCCAGTTCCATTTGTTCATATTACTTTGTGTGAAGTCTTCTTACCACTAGAACATGCTGACAACTGGACCTGGCAAGACTTTTGCCATGGTGTCCTCTCCATTTTCCAATGACTAATGATGAGAGTCCTGCATGAGGCTTAGTGTCCTAGGTTTGGCATCTCTTAGTCACTGGTTTTAGCCTTAGATGGCATCTCAGTAGGCCTGGGTAGACTTCACTTGTGCATTGCTTGACTTCCCTGGAAATTAGCTCAAATCTTCTTTTATGTCTTACAGCATCATTTTGTAGTTTTCTCTCGATCTATAGCCTCTACATCTCTTATTGAGTTCATTCTAAGTGGTCATTCTCTATACATTAAGAGATGCTGCTGTTATTGGAATGAGTTTATATTTTTCATCATAAATTTGGCTTATTGCTTATATATAAGAAAGTTAGTGATTTGGGTAATTTATTTTATAGCTAGCTTCTTAGTGAATCTTCTGACAGTTTGGAGGTTGCTTTACTGAAGTTTATGATTACTACTGTGTAATTGTCTATAGCCATACCACCCTGGCATCTGATCCTGTCAGATCTTGCAAGCTAAGCACAATCAGGCCTGGTTTGTCCTTGGATGAGAATACTGGGTGCTATAGGCTTCAGAGAAGGACCTAGAAGCCGACTCCTGAAACAAGCAGACATCAAAGATCCTGTGACTAGCAGAGAAGCACTGACAATAATGCTGGGCATGGCACAGTTGTTGGCGAATTTATCATCTATTTTACGTAGAGTTGCTATAAGTCAGACCTGACTTGATGGCACCTAACAACAACTATGTAATGTTTTTTTTCATTTCTGATAGTTATATTTATTTCTTTTTAGTTGTTTTCCATCTAATCCCCATTTGCCAAAATATCCAGAAAAATTTAAATAATACATAAGATCATAAGACAGCTCTGTCTTGATCATAAAATTTATATCTATATGTATAAGGGACTTGATTTTTCTTTTTCTGCTTTTCTATTTAGGGCTATGTGAACTTTTGTAAATGAAGAAAATTGTTCCCCAAATTTAATGTCTTGGAATGGATTACAGAATATGGAAATTATCTGTACCTTGGTATGTTATTTTTGAAGTATGTCAAGTATTTTGTGGAAGAAAATTACATAAATCCATTTTTAGGGCTGTGTATGGTGGCACAGAGTCTGGTATTTAGCTCAGTTGGTAGAGCAGTGCTCTGCTACCTCTGAGGTCCTGAGTTCAATTCCCAGCTCTGCAAAAATGGGAGAAGGACACAGCAATCTACTCCTGAGGCAATTCTGAAAAAAAAAAAAAAAAACAACAAAACCAAAACCAAAAACAACCCCCCCCAAGCCAATGAAAACCCTATAAGGGTTGCGATGAGTTGGACACAACTCAGTGACAGTGAACAACCTAACATGGTGGCACATATCTGTAATCCCAGCATTTAGGAGGCTGAGACAGGAGGATAGATGCATGTTTGAGGACAGTCTGGTCTACATAGTGAGTTCCAGGCCAGTTTGGGTTACACAAGCAAGACTCTGTCTCAAAAAATCTATGTGGTGGCACACACCAGTAATCCCAGTGACTCTAGAGTAACTTAGTGAGACTCCACCTCAAGATAAAATATTAAAAAAGAAGCTTGGAGTGTAGCTCAGTGGCAGAGAGCTTGTAAAGCATGCATGAGGCCCTAGGTGCAGCTTGAAGCCCTCCACTACTGCAAAAACTAGAAACTAAAAACTAAAACCATACACATACATACATGCACCCAAATCCTTCTTTAGAAAGAAAGAAAATTATAAAAAGAGAAATACATTTTTCTCTTTTAAGAATAAAAGTCAACTTACCAGTCACTTGCTTATTAGCTAGATTTTAAAGGTTCAAGAAAAGTCTGCAAGCCAAATACCTTCCCTTTGATTAAACTATTTTCCAGCTCCTGACATCCTAAGAGAAGATAAGAATTTTTTTAGTACTAAAAATTCTTGTTAGTTCCTTTGTTATAGTACATAATAGATTTTGTTTAAATCAGTATTTCTAGCACTTGTGAAATATTGTTTAGATAAGTTGTATTATTTTCAAAGCGGTTTTAATGAAGAAGAATAATGAATAGCTCAAATGTTCAGTGATTTCTTTTGGTGGGGGTGTTGTATTGGGGATTGAACTTAGGACTTTGTGAATTCTAAACATGAGTTTTACCACTGAACTACATCCCTAGCCCACGTTTAGAGGTACAAGTGATTCACATTAAACTCTGAATATATATATATTTGCAGTGTTGAGGCTCAGACCCAGGGCCTCAGTGCATGCTAAGCAAGTGCTCTACCAACTGAGCTAAACTCCCAGGATGCTGAGATTTTCTTTCGATGAATTGTAATCAATATTTATATTAACACATATTCTAGATTTATTCTATAATTGTTGTTAGGTACTATTGAGTTAAGTTCAACTCCTTGCAACCCTATGTATAACAGATGAAACACTACCTGACACTGTGCTGTTACCAGTACTTTGTCTGCTATTACTAGTGTGTTACCAGTGCTTCTCTACTATTAATAGGGTTTTTGATGGCTAATTCTTTTGGCTCCTGCAACTGTACCTCTGTGGCTTCTGATCCCATCAGATCTCAGGAGCTAAGCAGGGTCAGGCCTGGTTAGTACTTGGATGGGAGACCGCTTGGGAACACCAGGTGCTGTAGGCTTGGGAAAAGGACCTGGCAACCCACTCCCAAAATACAATAAACCATTGAAAACCGTATGAATAGCAGAGAAGCACTAGCAATACTGTTTTGCCTGTTGTACTTAGGGTTGCTATGAGTCAGACACTGACTCAAGGTCACCTAACAACAACCAATAACAACAAAAATAATTGTTTCGGCAGTGAGCAGTCAAGTTCTTCTCTCAAGCCTATAGCACCCAGTATTCCCAGACTGTCTCCCATCCAAGTACTAACCAGGGCTAACCCTGCTTAGCTTCTGAGATTAGACAGGATTGGATGCCAGAGTGGTATGGTGGAAGGCTTATTCTATAATAGTAGATTTAAAGAATAATAAAAGAACTCTTGATAGTTTTTCCCCCTGAACACAATAATTAATAGGGTAAAATAATTATGTGGTCATGGATATAACCCCAAATTACAAAGTAAACCAAATTCATTAAAGCAGTGTTCAAAATGGATTTAATGTAAACTTACTTGACACATGTTATTGCCAGAAGTTGTTGTTAAATGCTGTCAAGTCAGGCAACTCATAGCAACCATATATACAACAGATGAAACACTACCTGACACTATGCCATATCTGGTGTTATTGTCAGTGCTTCTCTGCTATTCATAGAGTTTCCAATAGCTGATTGTTTTTTGGGAGTGGGTTGCCCGGTCCTTCTCCCAAGCCTACAGCACCTGGTGTTCCCAGGTGGTCCCCATCCAAGTAGTAACCAGGCCTGACCCTTCTTACCTTCCAAGATCTGATGGGATTGGATATCAGCGTGGTATGGCTGCAGGCATGACCAAAAGTAGGGACATACTTATTGAGTCTATGCATCATCTACTTTCTTCAGTCCTATGATTTCCTCTCCCCATTACCATTCCTCCTCCATTGAGAAACTCACTCTAAGCTTGAAGGCAATTGAGACCATTCACAGTCAAGTGTCAAGTGTGCAGCTGGCTGAGTAAAATCCCTTCTCATTATAGGGACATGAGGCATATCTAGGAGAGACCTGTCAACTTTCCTGCCCCACCCTAGCCTATTTCCTCTCTCTTCCTCCCAGGAGGGATCTACAGAACCATCCTCCTTTCTTTCCAAGTCACCTCTCCTATGCTGGAAATGTTACATAGATGGATGACTAACTGTCAACAGGCCACACTCAGGGCTATGTGGAGACAGAAGAGAGGGGACACTTGGTGCTAGGGCTGTCTAGATTGGGGATCCAAGCTGCAAAGAAGCTTCCCTGTGTAGGCTCCATTCTCTGCAGTCCCATGGGGGGAATAGGTGCAGAGGACAGTGGTATTTCTGTCTCTCTCCATGTACATCAAGGAAAGAAGAAAGTGGCTGTCTATAAGCCAAGAAGAGGGTCTTTACCAAGAACTGAATCTGCTGGCCCCTTGATCTTGGACTTCCCAGCAACCAGGACTGTGAGAAACACATTGTTTGAGCCACCTAGTTTATGGTAAATTGTTATAGTGAACCCAGCTGTCTAAAATGAGGCCATTCCACATAGTATAATATGAAGTGAACTTCTACTGGCTTTATTTTTTCAAGAGATAGGCACCTTCGGAAGTATAGCTGGGATTACATTTCCGGATACCTATATCTTGCCCTCCAGGGCCTCCAGTTTCCACCATTTTGTGAGGCTGTGAAAAATCCAAATCAAATCAGAAGAATTTAAGGAGACAAGAACTGTCCCTCAGTTCTGGATGATTAATAGGTACTACCAAGAAGAAATCAAAGGGATGCATGGATTGCAGATACTTACCTTGCAGATTGCAGATACTTACCTTGGTTCCCAAACATTACCCTGGCTGCATAGATATTGCTACTTAAAACCTTGGCTGAGGGGCTGGGGATGTAGCTCAGTGGTAGAGAACATGCCTAGCATATGCAAGGCCCTGGGTTCCATCCCAGCACTCCAAAAGAAAAAAGAATAAAAAACAAAACCAAAAAAATCTTGGATGTACTGGGTATTCTGGTGTATGCCTGTAATTCCTGTATTTGGGAGGCTGAGGCAGGACGATCATGAGCTCAAGGATAGCCTGGGTTACATAGTGAGATCTTTCCCAAACCCCAAACCAACCAAAATGAAAAATCCCAAAGCAACAACATAACAAAAGATCCAAAACAATAACAAAAATTTTGGATGAACTTGGCTGGTACTACTCCTTCCTAGGCATTTGCCAAAAAGTGTACCTGCTTTGTTCACAGATATTTCCATATTATAATTATAGAAATATGTTATGTATTTATATGTTAATTAAAGACAAAAGACAACTGGTTAGGAGGGAAAGAACATTCAACTGAAAAAACAGATGGCGATCAGCACATAGGTGCCTAAGTGACTAAGGAACAAATGTCATTGATGCTTTAAGAGGTACCATCACAAGCCAGAAAATTCTGGAGATAGTGAGAGCAGTGATCAGAATGAAGAAAGAAGGCAAGAACAAACAGCTAACTTACTGCAGAGGAAATTTGGTTGTCCAGGAGGGAAGTGAGTGGAGGAGAATCCCAGTCCCTTAAACATCTCCCTTCTCCCTAGGAATGCACAATCAATGGACCAGGAAGGCTGGAGGGCTGGAGGCCTTGGGGCATAAGCTCCAACGTAGAGCAGCAGCAGTGGGCAATGGGGCACATCCTACTGACATAGGAAGGATGGGCCCTGAGACCTTTGACAGCAAGGTGCAGAAGAATTGGGCAGGGATTAGGGACATTCTCAGGGATACAGTGGGCAGCATTTTGAGGACAAAGCCTAGCCACAGCAAATCTGGCTCCTGGCACTGTCGTTTCCTCAGGGACAGCTATGCCATATGTTCTGCCAGGATTGCCCAAGGCTTAACAACCTGCACACTCCCTCAGGCTGTCCTGTTGATGAGCTGGGGAAACAGCCTCTAGGTCCAGTTAAAAGGAGGATCCTAAAAGTATCCAAATGGAAAGTGAGAATGCTGAAGAAAAATACTCTTTCCTGTTTTGAGGATAACACTAATATTTGGAATAACGCTGTTTTCAGTGGTTTTCAATTTAGCATCTCATTAAAAACTCTGCTCTCAAAACCTGATTGTGCTGGTCTGGAATGTAAACAAACAAACAAATAAAGCAAAACAAAAGGCCACCCTCACTGGCTCCATTTCTTTCCAGGTTTAGAGATGGCCTGCATGCAGAGGACCCTGGGAACAAGGTCAGTAGGGAGCCTTTCAAAATGACCTACACAGTGCCAGTTTTACACAAATTTCATGCCTATGCTGTTAGGACTGGAACCCTCCCTCATGGATCTGGCCAGACCCAGGGCTTCATTAAGTGTCATCATCCTTAGCGGAGCTGTGCAGTTCAAATAGTTTATTCGTCAAAGAACAACACACTGATAGAAATGAAGTAGAGATCTGGGTATGGTGATGCACACCTGTAAACCCAGCACTTGGGAAGCCAAGGTAGGGGGATCATGAGTTCAAGGCCAGCCTGAGCTACACAGCAAGACCTAGTCTTTAAAAAAAAAAAGAAATGGCTGGGTGCAGTGGTGCATGCTTGTAATCCCAGTGCCTCGGAAAAATAAAAAATAAAAAGAGGCTGAATGTGCAGCCCAGTGGTAGAGCACTTGCAAAGTACTTGCATGTGCAAGGCCCTGGGTTCAACTCCCAAGTACTGCCAGAAAAGAAAAAAAGAAAAAAAGAACATTCACAGATGTTGAGAACAGGGCTCACTCTTTACTATCCTTGGTTATGAAGATGATTTCTTAGTAATAGTAGTTGTAGCCAACATTTATAAGTGATTACTCAGTGCATTGCTTGAATTATTTCCTTTAGTCTTGACAATCTATAAATACATACTGTTACTATACTCACTTTACAGATGAGGCTTAGCAAGTTGGACAACTGGACCAATCTCAAGTAGTCAATAAATGCACAGCAGAGCTTTGATTCATGCCCAGGCAGCCTGGCTAAGAACCTGAACTCTTAACCCCCTAGGCCATTCTAGGGCACAAGCAATCCCAATATCATTGTTAGATTTGTCCTTCAGCATTCTCTCCTTTGACTTGTTCAATACTTACATTCAAGGTTTAGTTTTCTCATTTAACTGCATAGGAACTCTGAACTCTTCTTTCCTAGTTCTCTATAAAATGAGGGGATTCTGCTGGTTAGCCTTTAAGCTCCTTCCTGGGGATAAAACTTTCAGACCTTTGACTCTTGAGACCACTCTGTAGGTGGTGGTGGTGATATTATGTGCTGTGGAGTCTGTATTGGACTCATCATGACCCTACATAGAACAGGTGAAACACTTTGTCAGTGCTTCTCTGCTATTCATAGAGTTTTCAGTGGCAGATTGTTTTTTGGGAGTGGGTTGCCGGATCCTGCTCCCAAGCCTACAGCACCTGGTATTCCCTGAAGGTCTCCCATCCAACTACTAACCAGACCCAACCCTGCTTAGCTTCCAAGATCTGACAGGATCAGACACCACAGTGGTATGGCTGCAGGTGTAGAGGGTATTTAAAATTGCTGCTGAGCTCATGCCAAAAATAAACTTCAGGTTTGCAAGAATAAAGATGCCTGGGTGGACTCAACAGCATGGTTGTTTCCAGGTGGTGAGATGATGGTAATTTTTAAAAAGGTTATATTTCTTTTTTGACTTGTCTGTTTACCAGTTTTTCTCTGATGTATGTTTGCATAATAAAAACACATTAAAGGTTAAAAAAGTTATGATCCTATATTGTGGCCTGGTAGCCTGCATTCCACCATTGACTTTGATGAATGACAAAAGAATGAAATATGTTGTTAGTCTCCTAGAAATAGGACAAAAATATTTAAAAATTTAAATTCTGATAAAATTTACATAACAAAACCTGCCATTTAAACCATCTTTAAGTGTACAGTTGAGTAACATTAGGTATATTAACACTGTTATGCAGCCAGTCTCCAGAACTCTTTTACACCTGGAAGATTGAAACTGTACACCCATTAAACAACTCTCTATTGCCTCCTCCCTAGCCCCAGCAACTGACATTCTGCTAGTCTAGGTATTTCATACAAGTGGAATCCTTCTGTATTTGTCTATTTGTGTGTGTCTTATTTCACTTGGCATAATGTTCTTAAGGTTCATCTGTATTGTAGCATGTGCTAGAATTTCCTTCCTTTTTAAGGCTGAATAATAGTTCATTGTATGTATATACCACATTTTATCTTCCCTCCCTTCCTTCCTTTCTCTCTTCATCCTTCCCTTCTTCCCTCCATCCCTCCTTTCCTCCTCTTTCTTTCTTTTGTTCTTTATTTCATACTGGGAAGTTGAACCCCGGCCTTGCTCATGCTTGGCACGTGCTCTACTACTCAGCTACACCTTTTTGTGTTGCTTGGGGGTTGAATTTAGGGCTTTGCACATACTTTACAAGGACTTTACTACTGAGCTATACACCATCCCCTTTTATATTTTTTATCTTGAGACAGATCTCTGTCAGTTGCACAGACTGCCTCTGGCCTCAAAACTTGTGATCTTCCTGTCTCAGCCTCTCAGATCACAGGAATTCCAGGCCTGCACCACAGCACCTGGCTATCTATTCATCTTTTGGTGGCTAATTGAGCTGCTTCTACTTTTTGGCTATTGTGAATAATGCTACTTAGGTTTTTATTTTATTTATTTTTTAAAATTTGGACTGGTGCTAAATTCAGAAAAAAAAGTAAACATCTGTAATTTGAGCATATTGGTTCTTAGGAGTCCTTTCATGGAATTCATTTAAATGATTGTTAGAGTTTTGATAAATCATCTAGTACCTGTTAGTACCTGTTGTTACATGTTAAATGGAAGGGAAGTTTGCATAAGGAATGAGTAAGAGAATCAAAGTAGGGTCTTTGAAATAGCTTTCACAGATATTTAAAATTACCTAAGAAATAATAGGCCATGCTCACATTATAGTCAAATAGTCTATAAATTCTATCAAAAGTGTTGTTGGACCAGTGTCCTCTTTATGGAAGAAGGCATAGGTTGGTATTCTCTACCATAAATATTTTTAAAATTTTACTTTGAAATAATTTTGGATTTATAGGAGTATTATAAAGACACTATGGCAAGTTCTCATATGCCTTTGCCTACCCTCACCTACTACTAGCCTCTTGGTTACTGTGGCACATTGTCATAACTAGGGAACAAACACTGGTACAGCACTACCATCCAAAGTACAGAACTTATCCAGATTTTGCCAGCTTTCCATTAATGGCTTTACTCTGGGATCCAGTCCTGGGTACCAAGTTGCATTTTATCCATAAAATTTTTTATTAGGAAAATAAAAAGACTATCTGCTCTTAGGTTGTGGGGTGCTCCTCACCAGTCCAGCCCAGATATTTGGACGGGAGGCGTGGCCACGCATGCAGATAACTAAAGACAACTCACTTGGGACCCTTGGGTGAGGGGTGTGGACTCCTGTGGCCCTGGGGAATGCTGCAAAAGGGGAGAAAGGAAAAACCTCTGGCGCTCTTGCCTTGTGGAGACTGAAAGCTCTTTATTATCTCTCTGCTCTGACAAGGGCCAAGAGGATCCCAAAGTGTACAGCTTACAAGTGCTACAGCTCTTATGCTGCCTCAAGGGCAGTGGTGGCTCTTCTGCCTCCAGCACTGGGACCAGAGACTGTCCTCAGCTTTTGTCCCTAGGTGCTGGGACAAGAGACTGTCCTCACCTTGACTGTAGATATTCCTCCTTGAGAGTGCTGTCTAGTTGTCCTGGTCCCAGTGCTCATGAGGAGAGATGCTTCCATGTTGCTGGTCAAATCCAGAGAGAGAGATGTTGTCATCTTGATGGTTGAATCCAGAGAGAGAGAGAGAGCTGCTGCAGTGCAGCTCCTTTTGTAGATGGCTTGGACCAATCAGCTTCGAGTCCTTTATTTTCCAATTGTCCAATCAGGTTTGGGGGATTTGTGAAAGGTTTTAGAAAAGTGTCCAGTCACATTACTTTCACTTTGCCTAGATTTCTTAATTTACAAACCAGATCTTCAAAAGCCATTTTCCCAGTTTTGGGGTTTTTGTTAATTTCCTCCCAATTTCTCCCTACATTAGGTCATAGAGAGTGTTTGTCAATAGACACTGAGGAGTATTGGTCAGGACAAGTTTAAAAATCCTCCTCTTTTACACTGGTATTCTATGCCAAGAGTTCTTCCCAACTCTGAGAATACTTTTTTTTTTTTTTTGCATGATATTGGCAGCCCAAAGAACCCCAGGTCAGTGATGGATGGAAAGGACTTAATTTATCCAAATAGCTCCTCTCCTATCACTGAAATTCTCCTTTCATATTAGTCTATTATTTTCTTTTACATTTATACAAGGCATCTACAGCATGAGTCACAGTAAGAAACTTATAATAAGAATGTGCAGATTGCAAAATAGATTTTTTCCCTCTAATGGCAGATTCAAGATTTTAAAACTACAGTGATTCAGGAAGCTTAAGAGCATGAGTTTGAGGCCCGAAACTTTTTTTTGCTAATGTAAACTGCATGTTTGATTATAAAAATTAACTAACTTTAGTTGTCAAGTTTGAAAACATTGTCTCTGCAGAGCCATATTCTTCAAATTGAAAATGAAAGGTGTAATTATACCATAATGGGAGGCAGGAAGGAGATCACAAGGAGAGATGCACACACCACTTTGCTATTCAGAAGTTTGGGGTGTGTGTGTTGTGTGCATATATTGAACATGTAGTTTGTAGAGCATAGGTGCTTGTATGTGTGGTGTATGGTAGTGGGTATGTGGTTTGTGTGCTGGATATATACATGATGCGTGAGTGTATGGTGTGTGTATATTTAGTTATAGTATATTTTTGTCTGATGGATTTATGTGTGCTGCACATGAGTAGTGTGGTGTTTATTGTGTGTTGTGTGTGTGCTTGTGACATAAGTACATTGTGTATGTCATGTGAGTGTGTTTGGTGTCTGTGCATGCAAGGCTTCAAGTTTTTGTTTTAAAGTATCTCATATCTCTACTTTGATGTCAGTTGGTAAAGTGTTTTTTTTTTTTTTTTTTTTTTTTTTTTTTTTTTTTTTTTTTTTTTTTTTTTTTTTTTTTTTTTTAGACAGGGTCAAACTATGTTCAGAGGTGGCCTTGAACTTACTATGTATCCCAGGCTGGCCTTGAATGATCATCCTGTCTCCTGAGTGCTGGGATTACAGGCATGCACTATCATGTCCAGCTTGTGTTAAAGTCTTTTCAAAAGTTTTATCTCCCCAGAAATCATTTGGTAAGTGCTTTCTTAGGCCTTAATGTTTGCTTTTTAGGAGGAAACTTCAAATATAAACTAGGTTAAAGTGACAGTGATTGCTACATTACTGTATTTTAAGCCAATGCTGTAGTTTAATTTAGCAAACAGAGTCTCTTATATTCAGAGTTATTCTGTTCAGAGCTGTTTCTGTCTCCAATGTGTAAATGCATTTCCCTTGGTCAGTAGCAACTATTGATCTTCAGAGGTGGTGGCATAGGATGATGGGCTTAATTTGGCCTCTCTCTCCATGTGGCCAGCCCCACCATGGGAAGTGTTGTTTAGAGGTGAGGAATGGGAGTCTTGGTACCCTCCTGGGTCAAAATGCTGGCTCCACCCCTGGGCAAGGTCTTAGCCTTGCTCAGTTCCCTTGTCAGTGAAATGGGGTAATGGGAGTGCCTTGGATGCAGCATAGTAAGTATTCAGTGAGCACACCCTTTAATGATGGAGTGGCCTTTATTTGGATATAGCTGTACCTCTATTGGTGTAGAGAAGAGGGCAATGAAAACCATTAGGACTGTTTCTTTCAAGAGTTATTGTGAATTTCTAGTCACCCTTCCCTTATTTCATGGTATTTGTGAGTTAAAGCCAGGGACTTTCACATACTTTGCAAGTACTCTACCACTGGGTTGTACTTCCAGCCCATTATTTTATTTTATTTTATTTTATTCTTTTTTCTTTTTGTTTTGAGGTGGGGTCTTGCTAAATTATGTAGGCTGACTCTGGCTTTAGACTCATGATCCTCCTGCCTCAGCCTCCCAAGTCACTGGGATTAGAGGTGTGAGTCACCATACCCAGTGATTGTTGTTGTTGTTAGGTGCTGTTGAGTCAGTATCCAACTCATAGCGACCCCACATACAACAAGTAAAACACTATTGTCAGTGCTTCTCTGCTATTCATAGGGTTTTTAATGGCAGATTGATTTTTGGAGTGGGTTGCCAGGTCCTTCTCCCATACCCAGTGATAGTTACCCTTTAATATCTGTGGATTCCACATTTGCAAATTCAACTAAACACAGATGGAAAAAATTAAGAATTGCTTCTATATGGAACATGTACAGATTTTTTTCTTGTCATTATTCCCTAAACAATACAGTGTAACAATTATTCACATAGCATTTACATTGTATTAGGTAATATAAGTAATCTAGAGATGATTTAAAGAATACAAGATAATGTGTGTAGGTTATACATGAATACTACAAACTTTTATATAAGACTTAAGCATCCTCTGATTTTGGTATCCTTGGAGGAGAGGCAAAGTTTCTAGACCCAAAGCCCTGCACATACTAAGGGAAGACTGTATTCCATTTGGCCTAGCTAAGCTGATGACTCATGAGGAATCTGTACATGAACTAGGAGGCAGTTGTTCGAATAGAACAAGGAAACACTGCCTGGTTTAAAGTTGAGAAAGTTGTGCATCAGGGCTGTATACTTTAACCATATCTCTTCAATTTATATGCTGAGCAAATAATCCAAGATACTGGACTTTATGAGGAAGAACATGGCTTCAGGATTGGAGGAAGACTCATTAACAACCTGCATTATGCAGATGACACAACTTTGCTTGCTGAAAGTGAAGAAGATTTAAAACATTTACTGAGAAATATCAAAGAACAATAGCCTTCAGTATGAATTGTGACTAAACATCAGCAAAACAAAAATCCTTACAACTGGGTCCGTGTGCAACTTCACAATAAATGGAAAAAAGATTGAGGTTGTCCATGATTTTGCTTTACTTGGTTCTACAATCAACACCTGTGGAAGCAGCAGTGAAGAAGTCAAAAGATACATTGCTTTAGGAAAAGCTATGGCAAAAAATCTCTTTAGAGTATTGAAAAGTAAAGATGTCACATTTTCAGTTGCATCCAATGGTTGTGAAAGCTGGACATTGAGCAAGGGAGACAGTAGAAGAATTGATATTTTTGAATTATGGTGCTGGATACTAATATAAAATATACCATAGACTGCCAAAAAGACCAACAGATCTGTCCCAGAAGAAGTGCAACCAGAGTGCTCCTTGGAAGCAAGGATGGCTAGACTGCGTCTTATGTATTTTGGAGATGTAGTCAGGAGGGACCAATCCTTGGAGAAAGACATCATGTTTGGGAGAGTGGCAGGTCAGTAAAAAAAGGAAAACGTTCCACAAGATGGATTGACACAGTGTCTTCAACAATGAGCTTAAACATAAATAAGATCATGTGCCTGGCACAGAATTGGGGAGTGTTTTGTACATAGGGTCACTATGAGTTGGACTTGACTCCGTGGCACTTAACAACAACAAGCTGATTAGATCCATGATTGACTTTTTAGCTTTTACAATCAGCATAGCCTGTACTCTTGGTAGGATAAATAATGTGTCACTTAATGAACGTTTATACTGGTTTTTGATGATATCTATGAGTCTAGACCTGGTCTACTGTTATTGTGAGGCTAAATTTCCTCTGAGCAAAAGTGCTCTTATTCACATGTTGAAACTTCTCCCACTATCTGTTTCCTATGTTGGAATAGACAAGTGTCTCAGCAATGGAGAAAAGTACTTCGAGAGCATTATAAACAACAACAACAACAACAAACCCTGACATATTATGGAAGTCATGCTGATTCTGTAGTTATTTGGTTCCATTTTAGATAAAACTTTACATTTTGTCTCTGCCTTTTCTGAGCTCTTCTGTAGACATGAATGTCTGAGAAAAGTGCCTATTAGGAGGTATAGGGTGCTGACACAGAGAATGGGAGATAGAGTATCCATTGTGATGTGTTCATTCTTTTATGCTTTTCTGTCTTGTTGAATGAAAAGGATCATGTGACCCTCTTCTGGTGGGAGGAATGCAGAATATGGATTCAAGGAGTATGTGTGGGGAGGGTGGGGAAACACCTATAGAAACTCAAAACTTTGCACCTGTCCAGTACTGCAGCTGCTGAAACAGAGTTATGGTGATGTAGCATCTGGTCAGCTGGAAAGATGCTGATGGGGATAACACTATGCCCACCACACCAATATTTACATTTGTCCACTGGCCTACATGGTTAGTACTGGTCTTTAAAATTGCTGCTAGGTTTTGCTGAATGCCAGGAAATATCAGTAGGAGAATAATCCAGCCAGGTTTCTCTTAGAACCCAACCACCCCTCTCTCTTTTTTCCTATCTGATCTAGGCCATGTCTAGGCCCTGCAGGTAGGTTAAAGGGTCCACCTCCAGGGTCTTCACTCAGTGTGCCTTCTATTTATCCCTCCTTCCTTTTCACCCTTCCACTCTGCCAATGCATTTTCTTTATTTCTCCAGTGAGGTCTACATCACTATCTTCACCTTTCTTCAGACACCACTGCAGGCAACCTCAAAGTACATTATTTCCCTTATTTAACTTTCTCCCCACCATTTTTTTTTGTAGAATATTTCATCCCTTTTAGGTTCTCTGCTGCACAGGTTGGGTCAGATTTTGCTGTGCCTATGATGGCTTCCTTGTGTAGCTCACAAGTCAAGTGCTGTCGCTCTCTCTCTCTCTCTCTGTCTCTGTTTCTCTCTGTCTCTGTTTCTCTCTGTCTCTGTCTCTCTGTCTCTGTCTCTGTCTCTCTCTCTTTCTCTTTTTGTGCAGATAACTCCTGTTCTATTGCTTCTAACAAACCTTTATTTAGTTTTTGGAAAGGTGATGGCTCTGGTTTAGTCATTCATAACTAAAATGTGATGATACTATTAATCAATCAGCCACTGAAGAAGTCAATGAATTCAGAATGTTATTGAGTGACTATGATAAGTCCTGCCCCTTGATATGTACTTGAGGAAATATGAAGGGATATTACACATAGGCCCACTTTCAAGAGGCTTGTAATCATGTTAGGGAGACAATATTAAACACACACACAAATCAGCAGAAGAGCAGAAGACAGGTATACATTAATCCTTATAATCAGCCTTTACCAAGGAGTTAAGGAGGTTTATAATAAAAGATAGCTATATAAATGTTATAATAAATATAAAATATCAATTCATAAAGTAGGGATATAATTAAAAAGGAAACCCAGGGCTCCGGGGAGTAGCTCAGTGGTAGCACATGTGCTTCATATCATGAAGTTCAATCCCCAACACACACACACACACACACACACACACACACACAGGAAACTCACTTTAAGGTAAGTTGTTGAGCTTGAGTACAAAGTTTAGAATTGAGCTCTCTGGATATTAAGAGAAAAGGGAAATGTGATGAGTTATATAATTTCTATGTCTCAGGATGCACATCAGTTTGTAAATAACAGAATATTTTATTTTCATGGTATGGTACTTATTTATGTGCACATACTGTGTTCAGGCACCATGGATGTGAATGTGTGCAAGACAAATTCTCTGTCATCATGGGGTTTATGGATTAGTAGGGAGGAAAATCAACAAACAAATCAGTAAATAAAGTAATGTCAGTCAGGGATGAGAGCTCTAAAGGAAAATGAAGTGGATTAATGGGATAGAGAATTTTGGGGAGGCAAGGGAAGATGTCTCTGGTAGGTGACATTTGAGCAGACCCCTGGATGATGTGAGGGAGCAAGCCAAACAAAGAGCATTTCAGGAATGAGAACAGAAAACTCCAAGAGCCAAAGTAAGAAAAAACTTGGAATATTTGAGAAACAGCTAATAAGACATAACTAATAAGACTTGTGGGGGCTGGGATTTAGCTCAGCTGGTAGAGTGCTGTGCTACAGTCTCTGAGGTCCCAAGTTCAATTCCCAGCACTGCAAAAATGGGAGAAGGGCCTGGCAATCCACTCCGAAGGCAATCCCGAAACAATCAGCCATTGAAAACCCTATGAGGGTCACTATGAGTCGGATACCAACTTGATGGCACCCAACAACAACAACAACAATAAGACTTGTACATTGTAGAGGATACAATGATGGTGGGGTAAGGGACAGGTGACTGGTACAAGATGAGGATGGAGAAGGTAGACATGCATGGCTTTGCCAAGATTTGGATTTTTTCTCCACATATGACTGGGGAGTCATTGGAAGTTTTTAGCAAGAAGCCATGTCATCTTTTGTTGTTGTTAGGTGCTGTCAAGTTGGTCCAACTCATACCCTACCCTCATAGGGTTTTCAATGGCTGATTGTTTTTCAGGATTGCTTCAGGAGTGGATTGCCACATCCTTCTTCTGTTTTTGTGGTGCTGGGGATTGAACCCGGGTGTTCAGAGAGTGTGAAGCAGTACCCTACCAACTGAGCTAAAGCCTAACCCCATGTCATTGTTGTTAGGTGCCATCAAGTTGGTGTCCGACTCACAGTGGCTCTGTATGCAACAGGTGAGACACTATTGTCAGTGCTTCTCTGCTACTCATAGGGTTTTCAATGACAGATTGATTTTTGGGAGTGGGCTGCCGGGTTCTTCTCCCAAGCCTACAGTATCTGGTATTCCCAGGCGGTCTCCCATCCAAGGACTAACCAGGCCCGACCCTGCTTAGCTTCTGAGATCTGATGGAATAGGATGCCACAGTATTATGGCTGCAGGCATATGTCATTGTTAGACAAGTCTAATTCTAGTTCCCCCTGGCTGCTACATGGAGAATAGACTGCAGGGGTCATGAGTGTAAGCAGGGAATGCAACTGGAATATTATTGTGAAATTCTGGGTTAGAGGTGACGGTAGCTTTGTCCAGGATGAAGCTGGTGGAGGTTTATTAAGAGTGCAGATTGGAAGTAGGATCAATGAGACTTATGATTTACTGCATTAAGGGGATGAGAGGAGAGGAATTATTTGCTCTAGGTTTTGGCTTGAAAAAAATGGGTGAATTATGACTCATTTAGATGGTGAAGAGTGGGCATAAACTTGTTTGGGGTGAAAAATCAGTTCTACTTTGGACATGTTTAATTTGAATTAATTAAGAGATAGCTCAGTTGAGATACCAAGTCAACAACTGGATCCTCAAGCATTGAAGTCAGGGAAGTGGTAGAGCAAGAGGTATACACTTGTGTCTGAGCAGCATATTCAAATTTGGTCTGTTTTAATGGCCCACTTAACATAATGAACAAAGTTTTCTTTCTTTTTTTTGGATCAGTACTTAGGAGTTGAACCCAAGGCCTGGCCCATACTTTGCAAGTGGTTACCATTGGGCTACATACCTAGTCCTTTTTTATTTTTTAATTTTGAGACAGGATCTCACTAAATTATGCAGACCGTCTCTAGCCTCACTCTTGTGATCCTCCTGCCTCAGTCTCCCGAGTTGCTGGAATTAGAGGCATGCACCACCATACCAAGAATGAATAAAACTTTCAGTGGGACTAATGGAAACATTTTTTCAAGTGGCTACTCCCAGGGAAACAGAAGACACACACACACACACACACACACACACACACACACACACACACATTGGGATGAATTATAAAGAATTGGCTTACTTGATAATGGAGGCTGAGAAGTTCCAATATCTGTGGTTGGTGGGCTGGAGATTCAGGAGAGCCAATGTATAGTTCTAGTTCAAGTCTAAAGGTCTGAGAACCAGGAAACTCATGGTATAAGTTTAAGTCTGAAAGGCAGAAAGGTTGAGACTCAAGAGTCTAAAGGGTGGAAAAGACCAATGTCCTAGTTCTACTCTACTCTACTCTACTTTTCTATTCTATTCTATTCTATTCTCTTCATGCCTTCAGTTGATTGGATGTGGCCAACTCACATTGCCTGGGAGGGGGGATCTGCTTTACTCAGTCTACTGATCCAAATGTTAATCTCATACAGAAACATCCTCCTCATAGACACACTCAGAATAATGTTCAGCCAAATGTCTGAGTACCCCATGTCTCAGTCAATTTGCCACATAAAATTAACCATCATAGTGATGGTATAGCATTGATCAGATTATAATTCTATGAGGGCTGTGAGAAGATAAAAGAGGGAGTGTCTTGGTGATATAATTCATTATGAGGTTAGAATGTCTAAAACCCAGAATCAGTCTTGGCTTGTATGGTAAGAGTTTTTTTTTTCCTGGTCATGAAAGAATTTTACTGTGGTTCTCATAGAATTTAAAATTTTAAATGGTACTGAATGTAGTGAGCCTGCCAAAATCAGCTACTTTCTAGATAAATTAATTGACTTTTTGAAAGAAGTTAATTGATTCATTAGATATTCATGAAGATTCTTTATCAGATAATATCATTAGGCTCTAGCCTGGGACACCACCTCATAAACAGACAGTGGGGCTGGTTCCTGGCCATGATGAAGGTGTGAAGAAAGGATGGTGGAAGAAATGAATAAGGAAGAGACAACTCTGATGGGCTGAGGAAGCAGTCACAGAAGATGGTAGACCAATGTCTTGTTAGGTGGAGAAGATGGCATAGGAGCACTGTATAGAGTAAGGCCTTGAGACATCGGAGTGACTGAAGTGTCCAGGCAAAAGTGAGAAATTCAGTGTGACTAGTGTGTTGGGCATCTGCAGCCACAGCACCCTGGCATTCAATCCTGCCTGATCTTGGAAGGTAAGCAGGGTTGGCCTGGTCAGTCCTTGGGTAGGAGACTGCCTGAGAATACCTTCTGGGGAGAAGTACCTGGCAGCCCACTCCTGAAACAATCCATCATTGAAAATCCTGTGAATAGCAGAGAAGCACTTACTGTCATGGCACAGTTTTTGGGAGTGTTTCGTCTGTTGTACATAGGGTTGGTATGAGTTGGACCTGACTCTGTGGCACCTAACAACAGTGTAATGAGCACACAGCATAGAATAGATGGAACTGACACTAGTTGGACCTTGTATGTCAGCCTAAGGAGCTTGGGTTCTCTCCTGTAGGGCAGTGGTTCTCTACCATTAGTGACTACAAAAATCACCTGGGGAGCTCATTAAAACTGGGGATCCCTAGGTCTTCTCTCCAAGGAGACAGATGGAGTAGGAGATAACAGCTTAATGAGCTCCCCAGCTGATTCCAGTGTGATTGGTCCACTGACCCCATCATTGCTATGAGCTGGCTATGAATGCTTTTAAGAACAGAGAATGAAATGACCCAATTTATTTTTTAGGAAGTGAATTCTGCCAACTGTGTGGAAGGGGGACTGATATTACCGGCAGGGGAAATAAGTAGCATTGCTGCAGACATCTGGTGAGAGGTGATGAGGATGGCGGCTTAAGAACTGGTAGGGATGGAAAAAAAGGGCTGAATCTAAGAGAGCTATCTGTGTTGGAATACATAATTGACTCAAGCAGGTAAAAGACTGAGAAGAATGAAGGTTTATTCTAAAGTGTCTATCTTGGAAGAATGAATGCCGAGGACCTGGCAACTCTCAAATGAATGAATAAGTAAATAGAGGACAAAGAGTAGGTGGGATGAGGGGTAAGAAATGAAGATTCCATTTTAGATGTGTGCATCTAAAGTCAATACAAAAATATTAACCTAGTGTTTGTGAGGATACTTCAAACAGGTTGGGAGATAATGTATTTAGATGTTGTCAGAATAGAGTTCTTGAGCAATAGTAGAATCTGAGAGTTTTACATTCATCAAGAAGGTGGTGTCGCTGTTAGGTGCCATCGAGTCCTGTCCCACTCATAGCGACCCTCATAGGGTTTTCAATGGCAGATTGTTTCAGGATTGTCTTGGGAGTGGGTTGCCACATCCTTCTCCCATTTTGCAGTGCTGGGAATTGAACTCGCAATCTCAGAGACTGCAGAGCGGCACTCTACCAACTGAGCTAAATCCCAGCCCATCAAGAGGGTAGAAGCCTGAAAAAGAAGATAGCCAAGGAAGCAAATTATTTGGGGTATTTAAGGGTCAGACAGAGGAAAACGAATTAGCAAAGAAAGGAAAGTGGCTGAACAGAAGTTAGAAGATTGAGAGGAGGTATGTTTTGAAAAGTTTTAAAATGAAGGAAAGATTAGCTGGGTGTGGGATCACATGCTTGTAATCCCAGTACTCAGGAGGTTGAGGCAGGAGGATTGAGTTTGATGCCAGTTTGGGCTGCATAGCAAAAACATGTCAAAAACAAAACAAAACAAAACAAAACAACACCCCCCACCACACACACAAAAAAAAGATAAGGAAGAAAAAATTTTGTATGTGTGCATGGGTGAGTGTGTGTGTATGTCTGTGTGTCTGTGTGTGTCTTGGAGTAATGTATTGGAAGTAGGTTGCCAATCTGTATGCTGAAATATGTTCCACCCAACTCTTCTTTCTAATATAGTTTGCAAGTCAATTTAGCTCTCTCTTAAGGTCATTTCTGAATCATGATAGAAAAACCAGGTCAAGAGCATAAAGGAAGATACGAGTCTTCCCTATATGCTATAGCTGGAGGGCAATACTTATTTCAAGTAAAAGCTGTTTCAGCTTATTTAGACTTGAGGTGGGTTAGGACATCATTTGGTTAGAATCAGCCCTGCCAGGATCTCTTTCTTATCTGTTCAGCTTCTTGTGAGGATCTATTAATATACTCCCACCATCATTTTACTGTTTTAGAAAAATATCATTATAATCACCTCTGCTAATTATGTTTGGCAAGAATAAATAACTCATTATAATTTTTATTTCTACTCTAGCCATTTTTCATGTGGTTATTGGACATTGTATTTGCATTGGATATTTTTTTCTGTAAATTCTGTTCAGGATCATTATCATTAGGAGATTTTTGAGTTAATATTTGCATGTTTCTCATATATTAGGGCATTAATAACACTTTTTAATACTAGCTATAATCATTTTTTCCACATAACCATTGGCACATTAATGATGTGGTGGAAGGGGAAAATGAAAGTCTTTAGAATATAGCCTCTGCATCAAATTCTATCCCTCTGAATCTCACCAGCCAGAGTTTTTGGCTCTTGACCATTACCCTGTTTATCTTTCTGGAAGATTCTACAGCTAGGACCAAGGAATGTTTCCTTACAGGAGCAGTGCCCCTTAGAAACAAACTAGAGGATGCACTTGTAGACGGCATACACTGTGTGAATTAACTTCCCTTCCTTTCCCCAGAATCCAGGAAGATATGATGGAGGTATTATGGCCCCTGGAGTATTGGGCTTCCTTGTAGCTGAACAGTAGGAGAGTTGTTCTGAAGGCCTATTGTGATTGCTGGATAAATTCCAATAAGTGTAGATCTTTTCTTGTGAGTCTGAAGTTTTAAATTCAGCAGCAGATGATTATTTAAAAAATTGAAATCTGAGCTCAACTAGGGAAGGGGTAGGTGAAAGCTATTAATGCACTCTTTTTCAAATTTCATTTTCTAATAATTTAATTTTGGTGTTTTATACTTGTTGTGTGTTAACTTTCTTGTAAATTTGATAAATTCACTTACTTATAGATTGTCTTCTCTGAGAGTAATTTTCTTAGTATCAGTATTTCTTATTCCTTAAATGAAAGAGTTCATCAATGAAACCAATTGGATAACTTGGTGGAAAGATTTTCAGTGATGGGTTTGGTTTCTTTTTGTTTCGTTTTTTGTTTTCTTATAGAGCTGGGTGGGGGTTGAACCCTGGGCCTTGTACATGCTAGGCTAGCTCTCTATCACTCAGCTATATCACCAGCCCTAGATCCAGCTTTAATAGTTAAAGCATTATTCAGATTTTCTGATTTTCCTGGGTCAATGTTGGTAAGCTTTGTCTTTCTAGATGTTTTATCTAAATTTTCAAATGTATCGATATAAAGTTGTTCTAATATCCCATTAATGATTCCTTGATGTTTGTAGGCTCTTTAGTGAGATTTACATTTCTATTCTTATTTATAATTTGTGCTTGTCTCTTTCCTTGTTTAGTCTTGCTGGAGGGTTGTCAGGCTTTCTTCCTTCTTCAGGAATCTTGGCTGTTTAAGTCTTAGCCACTTTTGCAGGGTCCAGCTTCTGTTTTTCCTCTGGCTTCTTTGCCTCATAGCATCTACTCTCTGCCTGGCTTCTCAGCAACCCCGTCCCTGAGCTTCCACAAACCCCATCATCTTAAGAATCATTAACTCTGCTGGGCACTGTGGCCCACACCTGTAATCCCAGCCACTTGGGAGGCAGGAAGATGGCGAGTTTGAGGTCGGAGGCAGCCTACGTAATTTAGTGAGACCTTGTCTCAAAATAAAAAAAAAATAATAGAAGGGCTAGCGTGCAGCTCAGTGGTAGAGCACTTATTTAGTATGCACAAGGCCCTGGATTCAGTCCTAAGCAACATACACCCCCCCACACACGCACATGCACACACACTCAAATCATTAATGGCTTGAGGGGAAAAGAGGTACACAGAGTATTGGACTCATCTAGTGAGCTTCCCCTTGCTTTAGAATCTTAGCCTTTCATATCCTGGATATTTTAACAACTCTTCCACAATTTTAAACAGTTTAAACTGCGTACTTTTAGCTATCTACTTCCATTCTCCTCACCTCAGACTTCCACAAACATTTCTATTTTCTGTATCTATAAATTTGCCTATTCTGGACATTTTATATAAATGGAATCAGATAATATGTGGTCTTTTGTGACTGGCTTTTTTCACTTACCGTGTCTGAAGGTTCATCTGGCTTGTAGTATGTTTCAGTATTTCATTCTTTTTGATACCTTAGCAAGTTGTCACAATTTCAAAGTTTGGATCAGCTTTCAACATTTTTATCCTTTGCCCTTGCAATGTTGTGAATTATCTGCGAATTTACCTGATGTTATTTTGTTAGTGTAACTTCCTCTGGGACATCTTCATGCTTTTGTCATAGCTACTTTAGTATTTGAGAGCATAAGTACCTGCCATAACTCATTCTTGGAATTTGAGTTCAAATTTTCCAGCAGTATTCTTATTTTCAGTAGTTGCTTTATCAGATAGTTCAATATTAATTACTTCATGCTGACATTGGCAATGATGAAACCAACTTTTACTGGCAGGAAAAGAATCTTCAGTTTGCTTGGAATTACTGTTTTTTCTCAATGTGGCAGCTCACTTTAACACTGTGGACTGAATGCTAGCCAAACTGATTTGGATTATTTTTTATTGCAGCTTTCTGTTCAAAGGGAAAATAAGCACTTCATTTCAGATATGGCTTTTTGTCCCAACTGCAATTTAAGCTATAATATGTTGAAGCAAATTTTTTGGTTTTTATTTTTTGAGACAAAGCTTTGTTATGTAGCCCAGGCTGGCTTCAACCTCATGATCCTCCTGCCTCAGCCTCCCAAGTGCTGGGATTACAGGTGCGTAATGCCATGCCTGGTTTTTTATCTTTTTTTTATAGTCCTCAAATTTGTCAGTATATTTTATACCATAGCTTTACAAAGGGCTATGTCTTATACTATTTTTGCTTTGATACCGCTATCTTCTAATCACATCTAATTTCATTTCCAATATTATTTCCTTTTTTTGCTGCATTTTAATTTTTGTTGTAAGATATTATAGCAGTCTACCATTTTCCTTTGAGGATGTATTCCAAGACCTCCAGTGGATGCCTGAAACTGAGAATAGTACTCAACCCCATATATACAGTTGCGTTACTTAATGACAGGGATATATTTTGAGATGTGAGGTTTTGTTGGTGTGTGAACATCATCGAGTTACAGACACAAACTTAGATGATATAACTTACTATATACCTAAGCTATATGGTTTAGCTTTATTGCTCCTTAGGTATAAGCCTATACAGCATGTTACTAACTTGAATACTGCAGGCACTTGTAACAATAGTATTTATATATTGAAACATAGAAAAGGTACAGTAAAAATGCAGTATAAAAGATGAAAAATGGTACATCTGTACATGACATTCACCATTACCACAAATGGAGCTTGTAGGACTGGAAGTTGTTCTGAGTGAGTGAGTAAGGGAGTGGTGAATGAATGTAGAGTCCTAGGATAGGACCATATACTACTGTGGACTTCATAAACACAGTACACTTACGCTACATTATGTTTAGAAAAGTTTTCTCTTTCTCTTTTTTTTTAACTTATAAATGTAGCTGGGGTATAGACTAATAAACTGTTTGCTGTATCCATTATGCAACTATTAAATCACTTTTACTAACATATTCATCACCTTACAAATTTTACAGAATAATATAAACTAAAGAAGAAAAGAAAAAAGTAGAAACATTAATATGTGATAAAAATTGTATGCAATCATGAATTATATTTTCATTGAATTTTTTCCTTTCCCCTATTTTTCCATGTATTCATGTAGTTGCATCATATAATTCGAAATTTTCCTCTCCCACTTTACCCCTCTACATTATTTCCTTCCCTTTGCCCTCTTCCCTGACCTCCGCTCCCACCTGCTGATCCTCTCTCCTCTTTTTTCTGATCTGTTACTATTTTCCCTTCTTAGATAGATATGATTGTTTTTTTATATATCTAAATATTTATAATTATTTTTCTTCCTTTAATTTAGATTTAGCTCCCATGAGTGAGAACACATGGTATTTCTCTTTTTGAATCTAAGTTAATTCACTTAAAAATGATATTCTCCAATTTCATTCATTTTGCTGCAGATGATTCTACTTTGAGGAGGTAACTCTTTGCTAGTCATTTCTTCAATGCCTTCCAGCCTAGGGGCCTAATTTTCCAGCAGTATATTTGACAGTGCATCTTTGATATCCATAGAACTTTCAATGGCTAATTATTTTGGAAGTGGGCTGCCAGGTTCTTCTCCCTAGTCTTTCATAGTCTGGAAGCTCATCTGAAACCTGTCCACTATGGGTGACCCTGCTAGTATCTGAAATACTGGTGGCATAGCTTTCAGCATTACAACAACACTAAGCCCCCACAACATGACAAGCTGACAGACACATAGGTGACACAAGGTTAATAAACAGTGGTAATTGCAGTTTGAATTCTGAGATTTGGTGTTTTATTTAATTAAGCCATGATAAATGTGTACATCCTGGAACTGTGCAAAGGGGGTAATGCCTGTAATCCATTTAAAGGAATCACTTATCTTTAAGCAAAATAAAAATATCTATATATACTCTTCTTGTAATAATCTACCGCATAATCCTGTGTCTCAAATTATCTCTGAATATTTTATTTGCATTGGAGTCTTTAGGCAGTACTATTCTGACCTTTGAGTTTAGAAATTATAGTAGTGGCTTCAATTCCTGTGATTGTTTTCTCAAAATGAGGTCTCTTTCTTCCTTTCTTTCTTTCTTCTTCTTTTTTTTTTTTTTTTTGTGATACTGGGGGTTGAACCCAGGGCCTCGCTCCTGCATGGTTTGCAAGTGCTGGACCACTGAGCTGCAGCCTCAGGCCATTTTTTTTTACTTTTTGAGACAGGTTCTCACTAAGTTACGCAGACTGCCTCTGGTCTCGAACTTGTGATCCTCCTGCCACTGCCTCCCGAGCTGATGGGATTACAGGCGTGCACCACCACGCCTGGCCAAAATAAGGTCTCTTTCTTGCCTCCTTTCTCTGCTAGTGAGTCCTTGAGCAGCTCTTCCTGTCACATACACCATTGCCTTTCATGGACAAAACAGCAAAGCTGTGTCTACCTCTGCTTAGCTTCCCCCATTTTCTTGATGTTCCTGTGATTTAGAGCTGCCTTCCAGAAACCCAAGGCAGCCAAATCTGGCTTTATAGCTCCTACTCTTCCACTGGGATCAAAGTTTTGCCTTGGCACCTGCAATATCAGCCAGCTAGACCCTGAGTTTCTAATCAGTAACTCATAAACACTGGGAGCACTGTTTTCCTTGGAGAATGCCTCATTGTGGCTGTTACAACTATCTTTCAAACCTCAGGCCAACTTACTTTTATTTTTTCCCCCTTTAAGAATCTAAGCTTCAAAAACTCTTCTGTAGTATTTAACATAAGCTTCAAAGACTCACAAAGGCAAAATGTCCCTGAAGAGGCTCTCTCTCTTTTCTTCGGAACTTTTGATACGTTTTCAATGTGACAAAATATGTTTAAAATGGATCCAGAGAGATTCCATGTGGTTCTTTTGTATTTTCGAATACTGAAAACAAGCCAGGCACACAGGGGAGCATTTAACAAACACGTGGCACTTTTTTGATTAAAATTATAATCTGCAGGCATACTTTGATTTACCTATTTTTTTCTGAAAACAGATTTTTTTGAGGATTTTTTTGGGGGATACAATATTGGAATGGGAGGAGAAGGAAACTTGCTTTGATATTTCTACTATGAATTCTTTTACAGTGATATATTCAGATATCTTTCTTGATGATCCTTTTGATAATGAGTAGTTTGTAGGCAGAGTATCTTTTGTTTATATTTGTATTTTAAATATTTGATTTAAACAAGATAGCCATCTATTACTGGAAAAATTTTGCAGTCCAAAGGATTAGTATTTTAATGGAAACGGCAATGGAAGTTGGGAAAAATATTTCATATGAACATCTTTTGACCTGCTCCATTGAAGGGAAATCATGACCTTTGAAGCTAATGGGGATTTCTTCTGGAGACATGGTTGGGGCCAGGCAGGGAAGTCCTTCACTGATGGGAAGACAGGGTGACTTTCCTTTCTCTCTCCTTCCTTCCTTCCTTCCTTCTTTCCTTCCTTCTTCCTCCCTTCCTCCCTCCCTCCTTCCCTCCCTCCCTCCCTCCCTCCTCCCCTTCCTTTCTTTCTTTTACTTTTTAAATTATTTTAATTTTTGTTGACAGGCTCTCAATATGTAGCCCAGTCTGGCCCAGAACTGGTCTAGACTGGCCTAGAACTCACTATGTATCACTATGGTAAAATGAGGTCATAGGGGCAGGTCCTAATACAAATACGACTTAAGTCCTTGTAAGACATAGACACAAACAGCTACAAGATCATGTGAAGACACAGGGAGAAGATGGCCATCTAACAGCCAAGGAGAGAGGTCTTAGCATGAAGCCCACCTCCCTGGCATCTTGATTTTGAATTTCTAGCCTCTAGAACTATGAGGAAACAGGTTTCTGTTGTTTAAGCTACCCTTATCAAGGCTCAGGTAAAAATAAGGAAGTAATAGTAGAATAGACAGTATATACCTGTCTTTGCCCGATCCACTATTTTTTCTTTTTTTTTTCTTTTTGCGGTACTGGGGGTTCAACCCAGGGCCTTGCGCTTACATGCTTTGCAAGTGCTATAACACTGAGCTGCACCCCCAGCCCATGTTATTTTAATTTTTTGAGACAGGGTCTCACTAAGTTACGCAGATTGCCTCTAGTCTTGAGCTTGTGATCCTTCTGCCTCTGCCTCCTGAGCCACTGGGATTATAGGCGTGCACTACCTTGCCTGGCTTTGTTTACATATATTTCTCTTTTCCCTTTTGCCCCTTTATTGATAAATGTTGGTGGGGTACTGAGTAATACAGCATTTGCTTTTTCCATTATGTAACTATTATATCACTTTTGGCTACAGTTTCATCAACTTACAAAGTTTATGGAAACTTTTGACTAATATGTAATAAAACTCATATGCGTTTATGGTTATATTCCCCTATTTTTCCCATATACTCATGAAGTTGCATCATTTATACTGAGATTATCCTCTTTCCCTTTACCTCCTTACATTGTTTCTCCTCCCCTTCCCACCTTCCACAACCCGTGCTTATATTTTACCTTGTTGTTGTTGTTAGGTGCTGTTGAGTCAAGGCCAACTCATAACAACCCTATGTACAGTAGAACGAAACACTCCCCAATTGTGTGCCAGGCACATGATCTCATTTAAGTGTGTTGTTGCCGACACTGTGTCAATCCATCTGGTGGAGGGTTTTCCCTTTTTTTGTTGACCTTCCACTCTCCCAAAGCTGTTTAATTGTTCATTTTTATATACCTACTATGTATAGTTTTTTCTTCCTTTACATAAGATTCAGTTCCCACATGAGTGAAAACATTAGATTTTCCTCTTTTTAAGCCTGTTTTCACTCACTTAAGATGATATTCTCCAGTTCCATCCATTTTGCTGCAAATGACATTATTTTATTCTTTTTTTATTGCTGAGAAATATTCCATTGTGTATATGTACCATAATTTTTTTTATCCATTCTTCTGTTAATGGGCATCTTGATTGGTTCCATATCCTTGCTACTGTGAAGAGTGCTGCATTAAATATGGAGATGCAGGTGTCTCTGTGGGATGATGACTTGTCTCCTTTTGGGTATATTCCCAGAAGTGGTATAGCTGTGTTGTATGGCAGTTCTACATTTAGTTTTCTGGGGTATCTCTATTTTGATTTCCAAAGTGGTTGAACTAATTTACAGTTTCACCAGCAATAATATAAACCACAATAAAAGAAAAGTTAGAAAATAGATTTTTAAAACTCACTTATGATTCTATCATTCTAAGGCAATTGTAAGCATTTGATTGGTTTTCCTTTCAATTTTTTAATCCCTTGCATAGGAATTTTTGTCCCCAAAACTTGTAATTCTAATGTCTATGTAAGTTTCTATATTCATGTAAAAAAGCCAATATTAAGTCACAACCCTTTGTCAGTGGTACAGCAGAATTTTCTTAAGTATTGTTTTTGTACAATATAACACAGTATTGTTATTGACACAGTAGTTTGCTTATCAGTTTCTTAATTCTTGAGTATTTAGGATGTTTCTAGTTCTTTATTTTTATAGACAACATGGATATGTTTGCCCTAATTTTTTTCCTGTTTTGCATTTCTTCCTTAGAATATATTATCATTAGCTGAATTATCCTCAAAGGCCATGCTCATTTTCATGCAAAAGCTTAGAGCCTGTCTTACTATTGGTAGTTGTGTCTCTTAAAGAGACTTTTTATCTGGGACTACTCTTCACCTGTGCCAAGATCCCTGATTGCTCAGAAGCAATTGCTGTTATGTTTTGGGGAATCATTTGTTTAGTCCATAGCTAGTGCATCTTGCCTAACATGTTTGAGGGATTGATCTGAGGAAATTCAAAAGTAAAGAAGGGACAAAGGAGTGTCTAAGTCTCCTACAAGGAATTAGTTGAAGTGTCTAGGGACACTGATTTAAGTTCCATTTGCAGTCAGAGAGGCTTTGTTCACCTTAAGCTTAAAGGATATTTGTATGAAGATTGTCATGAAGATTGTGCTTACTTTTAATTTGGTAAATGTCATTTCTATTTGCTGTTGTTAGATGCTGTTGAGTTGGGTCTGACTCATAGTGACCCTAGGTACAACAGAACAAAACACTCCTCGACACAGTGCCATGCCTGTCTCTACTGTCAGTGCTTATCTGCTATTCATAGTGTTTTCAATGGCTGATTGTTTCAGAAGTGGATTACCAAGTCCTTCTCCCTAGGCTTTGGTACCTGATATTCCCAGGTGGTCTCCATCCAAAGATTAACCAGGCTGACCCTGCTTAGCTTCTGAGATCAGATGGGATCAGATGCCAGTGTACTATGGCTGCAGACCATTTCTACTTAGCTATTTGAAATTAAATTTCAAGTATTTATAATAGTGAGAATTTTTCAAAAATATTTCATAGGAGGTGAGGATAAGAGCCAAAGTTTATAGCTATGGCAGGCCACAAGACCTTGATTTGAGGCAAAAATGTGATTTCTTTGAAAATTCCTTTGTGTATTCTAGTATATTTTCTTAATTCTATCTAGTGAGTCAAGTGATTTTGAGGTAGAGGTAGGATGAGCCATTTGATCATTTATAAGTAATAACTATACTTTGGGTATCTAGCTTATTACTGTGATATTCCTTCAGAACAAGGAACAGAAAAGGACTTTAAAAAAAATTCCATCCACTTGCATTAGGCCCTAAGACTAGGGAGCTAAATAACCCTTTTTCAGAGCTCTTCAGGGTGATTACAAGACATTTACTACACAGTAGCCCTGTTCAGGAGAAAGAGTTTAAATATTCCCATGAGTGATCATTTTTCTCTCCCTTGCTTTTTGCTGGGTGCTTTCTTGTCATTATAACTGATGCTTTCTTACCTGTCTCTATTGTTAATAAAATGGCTTCTTTCTTTTGGTGAAGGGGAAAGGTAGGATATGTAGGTGCTGGATTCCTGATAATAGACAAATATTCACTCATGCCCTGTCTACTGCTGGCAAAATGACCTAGTAAAACTGGGCATTCAAAGTATACAGTATCTGTACTGCCCAGGTAATGCACCAGACATAGAACTGTCAGCCATAGTCTCAGGAAATGAACTCTTTGAAAAATGATGTTTTATGCTTTTGTGTAACCATAAATGGAACAGTTACTATGATTGAAATAAAAAATAGTCTGGAATAAATGTTAACTCTGTATGTGAAATCCAGTTGCTGTTATTTATAGACAATCCAGTATAGGCAAGAATTGAAGTCAGAAGGGTATAAAGTGCCACAGGAGGTCATTGACATTGTTGACCTTATAAAAGCAAGGACTTTAAATATAGAATTGCCTCTATTGAAAAAAGAAAGAGATTGACTATAAAAAGCTTTTGTAAACTGGACATGGTGGCACCCACCTATAATCCCAGCATTTGGGAGGTTGAGGCAGGAAGATTACAAGTTCAAGACCAGCCTGGGATACATAGTGAAACTTTGCCACAAACAAACAAACAAACAACTTTTGTACCGCAAGATATTTTCTGATCATTTTGTGGCAAAAGAATAGTCTTTCTTAAAGGTGGGCTATCTGTTTTTCAAGAAGATGAATATTCCAAATTCACTGACCTTTTCTGTGACACTAATGGCTTTTAAAAATAAGTTTAAGAGACAGACTATCTTTATCTTCTAGGTAAAGATGATATTTTATCAGTGAGAGAGAATGTATCTGCTATTCAAAAAGGACTCTTGCTATGGGAAAAACATCTTTAAAATGGATGTTTGGCAATATTTCTATTCATATGTGACTTTGTATTGAAAATGATGTGTCTTATCCATAAAAGCCTTGGCAGTTGTGCACTTCAAAAAATAGAATTTTCACTAGCAGTGGTGGCATATGCCTATAATCCTAGTACTTGGGAGGCAGAGGCAGGTAGCTAGAGAATTTGAGGCCAGCCTGGGACACCTAGCAACACTCTTCTCTCAAACAAACACATACACACACACATACACACACTTTAAAAAATAGTTTTTTTTTTTTAATTTACTAAAGATAAGGGCCTAATCATATGTTTTTTCCTCAACTATTTACTATGGGGTTTTGTTCCCTATTTGAACATCTGATGCCCATTTACAAAGAAGAATGTCTTTGTTGCAGGGTTGAACCTCCAGGGAGCTGTGGGTTTTGTACCCAGGCCTTCCACCTTCTTTGACTAATCTCTGATCATTTGCCTCTTCAAACCAGATCCAGCTTTACCCTTAATCCGTTAGAGTCTTCCTGAATATCTGGTTTATTGATGTGAAAAACTAACTTGAGCAATGTGTTTATAAAAAAAATCACCCAAAAGGTAACTTTTTCTTGAAAATGGCTTTGTTTGGATGGCAGTCTTCAATGCCTAAAACTAACAGATACGTTGGGAAGAATTCAGAATTATAAAGTGTGATTACCCTGCCATCTCCCACATGTACATGCCCAGTCTATGCTCTTTGCAGAAGGTCAGCTCTGCTCTTAGTTTGTCTCTGTACCATCAACTCTGTACCTCCGTATAGCTCAAGTGTGGGATCTTTGAACATCCAACCCCAAACTGACCATTTGGCTTTTATCATCTCACAGAGTTGGAGTGGCAAACAGATTCATCTCACATGCCAGTTCTCGTCTACTGGGAGTGACTGCCTGAGGCACTACAATGAGAATGTTTCTGGGATCATATCTAGCTCAGCAGGAAAGACTGCATAAATTTATTAATGACATCTGTCAGAGTCACTGAAGGTACAGTGGTAACATGCATGTATTTTTGATGTTTTCATGCTGGATTGTGCCATGCGACCAATACTCCTGCACCACATGAGGGAATTTTTAAAAAAATTTTATTTATTTATTTATTTATTTATTTAATTATTATCATTTAGCTCTTGACTGTTTACTAAGACTCAGTGTTTACTATTGATTTCATACCTCCGGCAGGTACCATTCAGCACCTTGTGTACTGTATACAGCTATGACTAAACATGTAAGATTAGTTGCACCATCCTAGTGTACACTGAGGCTATTTTTACCAATTGGGCTAAACACAATGGATTTCCTTAAAGGGCTTTGATACCAAGGTATGAAATTGTCAAGTATCATGCTTTAGATACAAGGAATATTTCAGATATGGTCAATCATCTTTTAAAAAGAGTAGACATTTCTGTAGAGCTCAGGCTTAGAGAAGATATTGCCATTTATTCCCTTGTCAATTCTGCTACCATGTGCTCTTGTACTTTCTGTACTGTCAGAGAAATTTGAACAGCTTCCAGAAGTAGAAGCCCTTGGGAAAATTCTGTTTGAGAAAACCTCCGGAGGGAAACAATAAAGGGTAAAGACCTGTATTTTAACTAGTACATGTAAGAGCATTATGGTGGAAAGGTGTTTGCTGTGATTTTATTGGACTCTAGTTAATGTCACTCCTGAATCCCAAGATCCCTACAGGGATGATGTATGCTTTACCAACATGTGTTCTTTATAAAGCCTGTGTCTTCATGGGATGGTCTCAGAGGATGGTATGTTAAAATAATACAGTCCAACTTTCAGGAGTAATTTCCAAAGACCTCAGCCATTTACTTACCTTTCTTGAGCTGTGCAAGGGAAGATAAGGAGACCAGAGCACCTCCTTTTAATACCTCATTTTTTCTTCTATCCATTTCTCTCACACTGAAGCTGCTTCCCCTGTCATCCAGGCCTCCGTCCAACAAATCCCTTCAGATCCCCATCAGTGTTAGCATCTATACCTCTAAGCCAACTCACCAGCCCCTTTCCTCTGCATCACAAGATCCCAAAGGGCTTATTTAGCAAAACAGCATTGTCCATGGTTGGAGTTGGGGTATATAGGGTCAAGATAGAATTCTCTTATGCAAGGGAGGAGGAGAAAGGTTGGGACTAATATAATCAAATATTTTTATTTTATCAGGTACATCATGTATATCCCTTAAAGTGTCCTTTCAGGTTATTTCCCGGATTGTATTGCAGACACTGGGAAAAGGATTGCATTGCAGCTCTCGTGCTGGGGACTGTTCCATTACATTTTTTTGGGAGATGTAAAATTAATATCTGCCTTCAAGCTGGGATAGCACTGAAATACCAAAGAAGAACTCATACAAGGTCATCTTGATGAGTAAAATGGACTTATTAGCGATTACTTATAGACTAGAGGACGACTAGGCCTGGGCTTGAGCGCAGTTGATAGAGTGCTGCTCTGTGTGCTCTAAGGCCCTGGGTTCTATCCCCAGCACTGCAAAAATTGGAGAAGGACCTGGCATCCCACTCCCAAAACAACCCTGAAACAATTAGCCATTGAAAACCCTATGAATAGCAGAGAAGCACTGATATAGTGCCATTCGTGGCACAGTGTAGGGAGGGTTTTGTTCTGTTTTACATAGGGTTGCTATAAGTTGGACCAAATCTATGGCACGTAACAACAATGACAAAATAAATGACTACCAGTATTGACTACCGCTGTATTTTCTGGAAGTTTCTAGCCCTCCACCTATCAGGCTTCTATTTTATATGGCTCTAAGTCTATAACAGAATTAATACAAACCTAGGTTTAGAGCCCCCCACATATCTATCAGATTGTTGTGCTGTGGGGGCTTGCATGTTGCTGTAATGTTAAAGTCATGCTACCAGTATTTCAGATACCAGCAGGGCCAACAATGGTGGACAGGTTTCATGGGGGAGCTTCCAGACTAAGACAGAGTAGGGAGAAGGACCCAGTAGCCCACTCCCAAAACAATTAGCCATACTGAAAATCCTATGAATAGCAGAGAAGCACTGTCAAATATAGCACTGGAAAATGAGCCCCCCAGGCTGGAAGGCATCCAAGAAACAACTGGAGCAGAGTTGCCTCCTCAAAGTAGAGTCAACCTTAATGACAAAAATGAAGTAAAGCCCCTGGGACCTCTATTTGCTGAGGTGACATGGCTCAAATGAGAAGAAACAATGGGTGCAATAATGGAGCTTAAGCAGATTGTGTGCATGGCACAGTATTGAGTAGCGTTGACCTGACTCGATGGCACTTAAGAAGTCTTACTACAAAGGACTCCACAGCATGTAAACAGCATGTAAACAGCATCTGCCTTGGGACACAGTTGCCCCTGGGTATGTCCACCTGTGTTGAGAGCTGTTGCTCTGGTCCACATGCTTTAGTAACTGGCTCTGGGTCACCACCAATCTATTTCTGGGATGTTTGTCATACCTTCTTTCCAGTGGCATCAGGGGCTGTCCTTTTTATATGGCACCTTTTGAGATGATTATCTTTCTCTTTCATTATTCATATGTCCTTTTCTGAAGTGGACTTTGGGCTCGTAGATTCCACTAGTAATTTAGATTTAAAGTCTGTTTTATTACATGTGAGGTAATTTGGGAGGGATCAGTGCACAGGGTTGGGCGAATTACAGTTACCCTCTCACTAATTATCCCATCACTTTTATAGTCCTTGTTTATTTCAATCTCAGAGCTGTCTTTAAAGCCCAAACCTGGTCTCTCTTCAGATATAACTCTTCATATATATTATGTTTTCTTCAACAACTCTACCCCTAGCTTCTTGATCAAGTCTTCCTTTTATTGATTTTCTCTTCTCAGAAGAATTCCTCTTTGCTTGTTGTTCCTTGATCTCCACCTTTTCTTTCTTTTTAAAATCTAAAACATTTGCTCATTATACATGGATGTCAAAGATACACGTTTGCTATAGAAATTAGGAAAATACAAAAATGCATGAAGAAAAGATATCCACAATTATACACAATCCTAGAAATAACTATAGTTAAAGTTTGATATATATCCTTAACTTAAAAACTTTTTTTTTGAGATAGGTCTCACTATGTAGCCTGGGCTGGCCTCAAACTCATGATCCGTCTTAGCCTCCCAAGTGCTTACTCAGATTACAAGTATGTGCCACCATGTCCAGCCATCTCTTCTCTTTTATATTGAAAATATGCCATATTTAGGTATGTATTCTGAGTTTTCCCCCTGATAATTTCTTCTTAATCAGTCTGTACCAACCCTTAGCTAAGTCATTATTTGTTTGTAGTGTGTGTGTGTGTGTGTGTGTGTGTGTGTGTGTGTATGCATGTGCACATGTATATACAGGGACATGCATATATGCACACAGACACAGACACACTTTAACTGGTATCTTAGGGTCAAGTGCTGAGCTGGTTGCTCTACAACCTGATTCACACCACTCTACATTTTGGCTTTCTTTGATGAGGCAATTACTTTTTTCTTTCTTGCCCTGTCTCTCTTTCTCAGTCTTTATGGGTACATACAGTTTCTGACTGATAAAGAGATTACTATATGATGCCTTAAGCCCAACTTTAAATTTGGTAACAGGTAACACTTAACACAAAAGAGGGAGGCCAATTTCTTTATAATTGCCTCTCTGGTCCACTTCGTGTGGCATTTGAAAGCTTGGTCTCCACCTCCCCCAACCTTAGCTCAATTGCTTATCCCTAAGAGCCTTCAACCTCTATAAATTGCTAGGAAACAAGGCCTGAACACCTAAAGAGAGTTTCCTGTTATTCTCTTGTAAAATGACAGTGAGGTGATTTGATAAAAACTGGATGATTTTTTAGTCTAGGATGTTCTGTTCTTAAGCTATAATTACTGTTTTTCCTTTAACTCTAGAAATGATTCTGCCAGACAAAAGAAACTTTAGTCTTTGTATGGATATTATCATTTTACCAAAAATTTCCCCTTTAAATATATGAATAAAAAAGGATTTATGAATCTTTGAAAGTGATTTTATTTTGACTTGGGTTTGGGTTTTTATAACTCTCAGGGGTGGAAGATTCAGTTTAAAGGTTAACCTTGTGGGATGCGTTTCTTCCACAAAGGCATACCTCATTGCAATAAATTCAGAGAAGACTATGAAATACTCAATGTAACAATAATTTTAAAATTGAAAGATATTAAATGAGCTCTTGGTTTTTAAGGTGTATTACTGAAGTGATATATATTTGATCTTCAAAATTTGATATCACTGAGGGTAGTATAAGAGAGTGAGGATTATATGGTATTTTGCATGAATTTAGCCTAGATATCACAAGCTTTGAAAGACTTAGATATCTCCATATCTGTGGCTATAGCTGGGAGAAGGCTTATCTTGGATTGTGTAATAAGAGAGTAGGCATTTTGTCCCCTTGTATTACTCTTCAAGAAGTCAACCTCATGATTCAGTAATGCTTTGTTTTAAGCAGTCATATCTATGAGTTGGATACTACTTGACAGCACCTAACAACATCATGCACTGCAGGTGACTATAAATCTTGGTTTTGAGTATTTTAACTTAGATGAAGGATGTTGTTACAAGATTAATAGAAAACAAATATGACTCATGAGATACATTTTTCTTGTTGTCATGTATTCTCCAGTAAGGTAAATTATGTCTCCTTATTATAGTGGAAAGATCAAGTTCAACATTTATTATGTTGAATAGCCATAGAGTATTTATTGACCATCATGTTTTCTTCCTTTACTTGGTAGCTGCAACTTGAAAGTACTGATGGAATATGCTGGAGGTATGCATACATCATGGGGCTCCCAGAGCAACAATGCATAAACTAGAAAGAGAATCAGTTAGAAGGGATGGAATGAATCTTGGCTGTACAGATTCTCTGCTGTATTGCTATTCCAGGTGGTGTTGGTCCACATGGATGTGACCTCACTTATTGTCTACATTGGAGTCAGAAAGATTCAAGCTGCTCTGGAAGCCAAGACCACTGTGTTACCCGCAGTGGGTAAGAAGGCAGAATGCCTGTTCAGCAGGTCAGAAGGTGACTAAGCTCTGTGAAGGCAGGGCCCAGGTGGGTCTTGTTTCTTGTTATACCTTCTGTGCCTAGCACAGTTCTTGAATAATACAAGCACCCAATAAGTACTATTAGATTTTAAAAGTGATTTATTGCTCTATGCTAACATGTCCCCTTTCCCAAGGGGGTTGACTGAGTCTCTGCATAGAAGCTGTAGCGATCTCTGCATTACAGTATACAGAGCTTTTAGCCTAATCAACCAAAGGTGTGACTGAAGCCCTGGATTCTGGATCCAGGACTTGTTTGGGGAGCACAGACAAGGAAAGTCTGCAGATAGCACTGGGGAACCAAGTTGACTTGAGCATCAATCTGACAGGCCTGGGCAGAGAGGCAAACTGAGATTTGGGGCACAGAGATGGAATAAGTGGAGTTGGAAGTGGTGTAGGAAACAGTCCTGGACAGACTCCTGAAGTGCAAGATAGAGACATGTACTTTTAAATTTATTTATTTTTATTTATTGTTTATTTTTTTTTGGCAGTGATATGAATTGAACCCAGGGTCTTTCATGGGCTAGGCAAGTACTCTACCTGTAAGTTAGATATCCAGTCCTAGACATGGGCTTTTAGGAAGTAAATTCATCCTCATTCAGGCTGCTCAGTCTCTGAGGACATAGAATACCTTTGGGTAGAAGCTTTTCCCATTCATATCTCCTTGATATCTACAGCTATTAGCACCGTTGCATGCGATCCCACCTGATCTCAGAAGCTAAGAAGGGTCAGCCTGATTAGTCCTTGGATGGGAGACTGCCTGGTGGTACCAGATGTTGCAGGCTAGGGAGAAGGACCTGGCAATGTACCCCTGAAATAATCTGCCATTGAAAACCCTACGAATAGCAGAGAAGCACTGACAGTAGTGCCAGGCATGGCACAGTATTGAGGAGTGTTTCGCTCTGTTGTACATAGGGTCGCTATGAGTTGGACCTGACTCGAAGGTACCCAATAACAAAAATCTCCTTGATGTCGGGCCCCATGTCCCCTACTCTAACTCTCTCAAGAGCATGCTTTCTTTCCTTCCCTAGGCAGAAGGACTCAGGAGGTACTCCTAGAACCCAAATGGAGTTCAGGCTTTCATTTTCCCAGCAGGGAAGCAAGTTCTAGAATTGGCTGTGACTTCATCAGGGCCCATCAATATTGTTGCCTCAGTAACCCAGCTCCCCAGGACTCCCTGAAGGCCTGGAGTTGGATCCAAGAGTTGTAGGCTCAGCTGTTCAGGGAATAGGTTTGTCATAATTACCAACCCTCAGGATTCAGAAGCTGATCCGCACAGCTTCTCTTCTTGGTGACTTCTGAGGGCCCCTGGGGGTAAAGATTTCATACCAGATGGTCTCACCTTAGGTTCTGTGGAGGCAGCTCTCACACAGCCATTGACACCTTAAAGAGTTGCCCATTTTTTATGCTAAGTGTATCTTCTCAACACCAGAAGTTTAACAGAGCGGCAGTTTGTGTGTCTGGAGGCAAGATGTTTTTTAACCTACAACAGTTTTAGGATTTAGCTAGTGCACCCTAAATTTCCTTGAGGCAATTAAAACCATGCCCTTGGCAATGTGGCTGACTTCAGTGGCTCTTTTGCCAGAGTTTGAGTTTTTTTTAAAAATCATTTTTTTACTGGTAATTTTTAAGTCAGTGTACAGATTAATGGTCTTCATTATGACATTTCCATACATGCATATTGTAAATTGCTCATGTTCATCTCTCCATCACCCCTTCATTTCCCCTCTCCTCTCTCCTACTTGTCCCCTTCCTCCCACAAACAGTACCCCTTCTGCTTAAATATCTTCTATATACCAGGTGTGCCAAAAATGTATACACATTTTAAGAGGTATTATCTATGTATTACTTTTTGATGCTGAATTGAATTACAGTAGTAATGGCATTAGCTCAAAAGATGTTATTAGGTGCTGCCTAGTTGGTGTCCGACTCATAGCAACCCTTTGTACAATAGGCGAAACACTTTGTCAGTGCTTGTCTGCTATTCATAGGGTTTTCAATGGCAGATTGATTTTGGGAGTGGGTTGCCCGGTCCTTTTCCCAAGCCTACAGTATCTGGTATTCCCAGGTGGTCTCCCGTCCAAGTGCTAACCAGGCCCAACCCTGCCTAGCTTCCCAGATCTGATGAGATTGGATGTCACAGTATTATGGCTGCAGGCCAAACTCAAAAGATAGTGTTAATCAAATGAGTGTAAGCATATGACCTGTTCTTACAACAGCAAAATGTAAAGTTTTTTTCTCATGATGTCTACACATCTTTTGGCACCCTCTGTGTGCATGTGTATGTGCATGATACTTGAATATATATATGTTTCTCATCATATTTGGAAGAGATAAGTTTGGTATGGAGAGAGGAGAGTTCCTTTTGAATTCCTGGGAATCTACAATCCCCGGGACAATATAGGGTGTGTTGGCGCATTGTGGCAGGGTCTAAAGTGCTCTCCAGCAACTTCGTTTTCTTTCAAACAGATGAGGTTCAATTTCCTGGCCAAATTCAGCAACTAGAAGAAGCTATATCAACTATGAGGCAATAGGGAGCAGTTTCACTAAGAGGTATCTTAGCCTGCATAGAGAAACTTAGGCAACAGAAAGCAAAGGACCATTTTGAGCTTTCTGTAGAATATTTTGGAGGCTTCATCATTTAGTATAAATACACTGAAATACACCCACATCTGAATTAAATGCAACATTTTCCATAAATATGTTGAAAGGATTTTTATAGTTTTGCCTTTGGAATTATTTGCCTATGAATGACTTTTTCAATATAATTGGCTATGTCTTTTAATCAATCATTGCACCTACTCAAGTATTCTTGCAAAGCAAGAGAATCTAATTCTCAAGTTGTTCTCATATGTAATGAATTTTAAAATGAATAATAAATTTAACAATGAAATTGACATAATGTTGTATTTTTCAGGCAGTTAATTAAATGGCTATTAATTTCAGCTTTACCATCTGTGGCTTGGAGCCATTGCATTATTATTATTATTTTTTCTCCATAGGCCCCTGGAAAGCTGGTGGTTCATAGGTTGAGCCTCTTGTGTCTAACAGATAAAATAGCACTGAGGGAATTTGATTCAGATATTTACCTCAGAAATAAAGGATTTAAAGGCTACAGGATTGCTATCTTCAAGCATTTGAAATTTAGTCTCTAAGTCAAACCAATTTTCTGGCACTTCTCCTCCATGGGCCTGGAGTAGATAACTGCCCACAGCAACATACTGATGAAACTAATTAATTAAACTGAGGCTAGGGTTTAGCTTGGGCTGGGATTTAGCTCAGTTGGTAGAGCGCTGCGCTGCAGTCTCTGAGGTCCCAAGTTCAATTCCCAGCACCACAAAAATAGGAGAAGGGCCTGGCAATCCACTCCCAAGGTAATCCCGAAACAGTCAGCCATTGAAAATCCTATGAGCTTTGCTATGAGTCGGACACCGACTGGACGGCACCTAACAACAACAACAACAGGGTTTAGCTTAGTTGGTAGAGTGCTGTTCTGTGCTCTCTGAGGCCAGGGGTTTGATCCCTAGCATTGCAAAAAAATGGGAGAAGGACTTGGCAGCCCATTCCCAAAACAATCCAGAAACAACCTACCATTGAAAATCCTGTGAATAGCAGAGAATCACCGAAATAGTGCTGGGCCTGGCATAGTGTTGGGGGGAAGTGTTTTGTTCTGTAGTACAAAGGGTCACTACGAATCAGATCTGACTAATGGCATGTGTATTCCATTGTGTATATGTACTATAATTTTTTTACCCATTCTTTTGTTGATGGGCACTTTGGTTGATTCCATATCCTTGCTATTGTGAAAAGTGCTGCACTGAACATGGAGATACAGGTGTCTCTGTGGTATGATGACACATCTCCCTTTGGGTAAATTCCCAATAGTGTTACAGCTGGGTCATAGGGTAGATCTATTTTTAGTTTTTAAAGATACCGCCATATTGATTTCCAAAGTGGTTGGACTAATTTACAGCTCCACCAGCAATGTAAGAGGGTTCTCTTTTCTCTGCAATCTCACCAGCATTTGTTATTTGTTTTATTGATCTTGGCCATTCTTACCGGTATAAGGTGTAATGTCAGAGTTGTTTTTAACTTGCATTTCCCTGATGGCTAGGGATATTGAGCATTTTTTTCATGTGTTTCATGGCTTTATGGGGTCCTTAATGTTTCAGTTGTGTATGTATCCAGATCCTGGATTATCTCTGGAAAGTTTTCTTTGAGGATATCATAGACTAGATTTTTTTTTTATTAGAAATTTTTAATGTACATCATAATGTGATTCATTTTGACATGCTTTTTGTTGTGACAATTTTCATATATGCAATTTGATAAGCATTATTCATATAGGTTACCCCTTACCCTCCTCTATGTTTCCCCCCTCCCCCCTTCCTATCTAAGTTTCCCATCCAAGTCTTCTCTATCTTTTACTATATAG